>QOCX01000911.1:28441-64546 GCA_005959815.1 Sarcophaga bullata
TCTCACCTACTCCATCCCAACAAAGATCTACAGAAGTTTAAAATCCATTGTCTTTACTAAACAAAAAGTCTTCCAAACAAAATTAATGCCTCATAATGCCATAAACTAAAGCAACTAATCGGTGAAAAAGGCTTTCATAAAAAGTTCAAATTGTCTTTTAAACAAGTTATCTACTGCCTACCCATTTGTAGCTTGTTAGCTTCTGAGGGGAGTACACTGTAGAGAAAGGAGATATCGGAGGAACAGACAATTCAATGCGATATGCACCTCTTCAAGAATACTTTTCCAAACTAGAAAAGCAGCATGTAATTCAACGAATCGTAGGTTGCCGTAGTCAAGTAGGTAGGGAGTTGGCTTATTATACGTGAGACTATGGTTCAAATACCAGGTCAGGTATCTGCAAAACAAAAAAGGAAATAATTCTTAGGCAACTATTTTTCAACAGTTTTGAAATTCAGCAAGCAGGTATGTCGCACCACCTATGTACATACTTGGTCATTACATAACTTCAGTCAGGATGAAGATGAAATACAGCCTGGTGCCATTCTAGCATAATTTCTTTCATATTAATTAAATTCAAATTTAAATTTTAAATTAAATTACAATACATATACAAAATACAATACAAAGTGTATGAAAACTATTGATTAACTGTGTGTGTGTGTGTTTATGTAATTTTTATATTTTCTTTATCCTTCATGTACAATATGCTTGAAAATTTTTTTGCAAATAAATATTTTTTTTATTTGATTTCCTGTAAAAAAACAAAAAAAAAAACAATATTTGATGCCAAAAAAAATATCTGCTGCTGTGTTTAGGTAACGAAGAACATCATGCTCGTGTTGTAGCATTTCATTGGGTTTGGTGTTGCTGGTTTTGATACCATCCTTGCTGTGTTGGTATGTGCGGCACATTATTGGATACGAGAGAAAATTGCACAGGAAGAAGCTGCTGCCGCTCTATTGCCAACAGAGAAAAAGAAAAATTTTAATAGAAGCAACAAATATTTTATGAAAAAAAAAAAAAAAAAACTACAACAACCAACCACTGCTGATCCATTTTTATAGACGAACAATAAATGAAAGAAAAGCAGGCAAATCAATTTCATTAAGTTCATTGTCATAAACTGTTCATTTGATTGTTGAATGCGACTGACTGTACACACATGTAATCTTTATGGTCCGCTATTGGCAGCAAAATGTCAAGTCAAATACATATCCGTAAAGAAATTTCATTGAAAAATGTATGGCCTGCTTAATGTTGATACTCGATATAAAACTAAGAACATTTAAGAAGGAAACAGAAAAGAAAAAAAAAAAATAAAACGCGTTCTAAAATCAATATCTTGTATGGAACGAAAGAGAAATAGAAGCAATTGCATGACATTATAATCCAATAGAGCAAGGAATTATTTTTTTTTTAAATTTTATTCACTCTTTTTTCCTTTCTAAATGTCCATTTTAATATTGTCTTCTTAGCTTTAATCTTCTTTAAAAATATTTCATTTCAGTATTGATTCTGTATTGATTCGTATTGACTTATAATTTACTTTGTTTTTATAGTTTTTATTGCATATCTTTCCGTTTCTTTCTTTTTTCTGATAATAAAAGTTAAGAAAAAAATATTATTGTACATCGGGGGTTGTAGCTCGAAGTACAAATTGTTATTGCAAATAAATTATTAATGCCAGTAAGCATGTTTTCTTTCAGAAGCCCATCTATTATATTCCAAATTCAAATCCTTTAGAAATCACAATCATTTTCAAGGGTTTTCATGGTGACTGGTTCACTGTAGGTAGTTGTTGTAGTCAAGTAAGTTTTGTGTTGGTTCAAACCCCAACTCAAACATCTTCAACAAAACGAAATATGAAAAAATATTTCTACGGCGACTTTCACTCAGCAGTCTTCCGGCAGTCTTCTCAAAAAAAGCTGTCTTTCAGTGACGACTTTAAATTGTAGATTTCGCTACGCATGTATAACATTAATACATACAAAGGCTAGTGTGAGAAGTTAGGTCGTAATCCTGTTTTGAAGGATTTTAATGTAGTGGTCCATGTTGATGATGATTTCAAAACTGCTGTGTCCAGAAATGGATAACAGGAAAATCAGGGAACTACTTGGATTCGAAAAGAGAACGATTCGCATACTAACAGGAATTCTAACAGGACACTACGCTATTGGCAATATCGCTGACAAGCTCGATCTGTTTCACTAGAATTACTGCAGAAACTGCCACGATATGGAAGAAACGGAATCGACACAACAGCTATTGTGTGAGTACCACAACATAAGCACACAAAATACGTGGCGCGAGAAGGTAGCTCATATTCCTCACTAAAGAACCAATTATGTTGGTTGGTGTGTAGAGGTTCTAGGAGAGTTTTTTTTTCCTGGTACTTAGAAACGTTGCCCCTTGAGTACTTGTAATTAAGGAACTTTCTTCCTTTGTAAGGAGTTAATGGGTCAGTGGTCTCTTGTATAGATTATTTGGACTCGTAAATGATGGTGACAATTTATACGCCTTTTCTCAGATTCGAACCTTAGCTAATCAGATTCAATTAATTACTATACCATGACTGAAGTATCAAGTAAGTAACTTGTGAAGAAAGATGTGAAGAGAGAAAATGCTGCCGATGGTGTTATCCGCATCAAACGCGATTTTATTTGAATAATATGATGTTGCATACAACATTTAATAAACTTGTATGATGTGCTTAAGCTCTTGAATAAAATAAAAATCTTCCAAAACCAAAGCATTTTAAAATGTCAGCACTGTGTACACCGACCTGCGTATAACATTTATTTGTTGAAATTTCGAATTTTAAAGAGAATTTTATATTCATTTATTGCTGTCAATATGACAAATTGCAAAGTGAAAATGAACAATTGATTTAAAAACTATTAAATAAATATTGAATTGATAAAAACAAAACAAAACAGAAAATTAATTAATATTTTTATGAGAATGAAATTGAATTGGTAACACAGAGTTGATTGTAAAGAAAGAAAGAAAAAAATAACAAATAACAGAGAAATAATTTAAAAACTCAATTATTTTTGATTGTTGTTGGTACGACTTCAGCAATATTAAACTAAAAAAAAGAATAATAAACAAGAATAAAGATAACAATTTCCATATCTCGGAAATCATATAAACTGAGTAAATACTCTCGCAATATGAATACAATATTCATGAGGCCATAACAAGAAATGAATTTTGGTATGCGTTTTATTTGGTAATCGATTAAAAAATAATAATTTTGTAAATGTGTTGGATTCTGAACCTTAAACGGTATATATCAACGGTATATACTTCAAAGGTTTCGGTTTAAATAATAATATGAAAGAGCTAGACAAAGCTTTGGGGAAGTTATAGCATTGGTTTGTGATAACTAAATGGTAGTGTTTTAATGAGATGCGACCAACTTTGTATTTCGTACGCTTACCTCAATTTATAGGGTTTTTCATGAAAAGTACACATTATATGATATCACATAGCCATTTAACATTGAATTGTATTTACTTTTCCCAATTACGATATAAGTTTTCGTTAATCTTCTCTGAAAGTAAGCAAATGTAGAATGGTAAGTAAAGATGGTCATCCATACAAAGAATTTGAAAAAGACACGCTTAGGCCATATCAGGACCTTTGTGACGCCACTGTTATCAATTTTTCCCTTGCTCCTAGCCCGGAAACCACTGGATTTCTCTGATGTTGCCAATTAGATTCCTAATCTTCAAACAGAATGACAATTCACAAACCAAATTCACGAACCCATCTTCCTCATCTTTAAAGCTTCCGCAGAGGATAAAAATAAGTCGTCAATTTTGAAAATTAGACAAGAAAGGTGATTAATACCAATGATGCATTTAATCTTCAAAGAAGTGTAGGGTGTATCAAGAAGCAGTGACGCATTTAATCTTCAAAGAAGTGTAGGGTATATTAACAAGCAGTGTTTATAGACAAAAGATTCCCAAAGTCATCTACTTATTGTCATTAAAGTTCATTTTTACGCATAATCTCTATTCTTGGAAAGATTGTTTTCGGAGACACCACTAAGAAAGTGGTGACAATTGGATATTCTTTGAATAAAGTCAGCCTTAAGAAACGCGCAAAACAACTAAGAAAATTCACCGAATTTCAATGAAGACCATCTTTTACAAAACTTTTTGAGAAGAACATACGCAGTTTGAACGCCGAAAGTTTTTGCAACTTTCAAATTAAGAATTCAGCAAAATCCGCATCGCAAACAAAATCTTTTGTGTCGGAAAGTGAATATCTTGCAAAATACTCACGAGTCGAATGACCTGAAATTTGGTGCTTTCAAACGCCGCACTAGATATTTGTAGGCTGTAGATTTGAAATAAATAAGGTAGAAAAATCAAACGCGTTTTGGTGAAGCACGCTGATAATTTGCATGTAGACACGTGCTTCTATTGATGCGTGTGAACTGATGTCGCAGGTCGAAAAGGGTCATCAACAAGCTTCGGTCATGCTATAGTGGGGTGTCTCTTACGATGGTCTCACTTGCCTGGCATTTCTGTTAATAAGTGGTTTAAATCAGCCGAAGGTCCTTTACCATAAGGTCCTTCACGGGCTCAAAAAGCTACAATTTACAAATTGTGGACCAGCTTTGCAGATATAGTTCTTCATACTACAAATACCATACATATGCCTTGGAAATTTTGGAAAGAAGTTCAATTTGAATAAAAATTTTACGGATAATAAATACAGCACTGTAGTACATCTGAAACTAAAGGATGTGAGTACATGGGACATGGACCCAAGTAAGATTGGAAAATATTTAAAGAAATTTCTTTATTCTCTTAATTTTTCAGCGAAATTCCAAATTGGTTGACATCATTATGGATTTCATTTTAGCATGACTAGAGGATAATAAAACCATAATTTTATTTCTTTTTAATTTTTATATTGAATATTTATTATTTTTATTCGTATTTATATATGCATGGTATGGTATGGTATGGGTATGGTATGGGTATGGTATGGGTATGGGTATGGGTATGGGACTTCCTTTATGGAATGTTAGTTGTATGTTGTTAGTAGTTTTATTATTTTGTTTTACATACACATTGTATTTAAATATTGATTTTTTCTTTTTCTCCTTAAAAGTATTGCGTTATAAACTAATTTCCTTCTTTACTTATTTATTTATCTTTTTGTTTTTATTTTATAATGCATTTGCTTATACAAACAATATATTTTTATTGAATATTACTTTCAATTTATGATTTTTCTATACATTTTTTTATTTTTTATTTTTATTTTCATTAATACGTATGTATATACTGTATGCTGTATTCCTCTATATTATAATAACATTTTAAATAATTTATTCAATATTCAATATTAATTATCATTTGTTTTTATTATAATTTGTTTCATTTTTGTTTATTTATTTGAATTATAATTCATTAGAATTTCTTATACATGTATGGTATATGTATGTATGTATGTAAGAGTTTCCTTTAATGCACTAAAAATAATTTCTCGAATATTATTTAAAATTAATTTTTTTTTATCTAAAATTATGTCCTTAATATACAGAAACTTTCGCAAGGGCCTATGTAATCGATATTTAAAAAAGTTATAAAGAATTGGAGACTTTTTAAAATGTTTACATTCAATAAGCAATTCGTGAAACTAGTTTCATTCCTGATGTCTCAAGACATAAGCATGCTCATACAGTATGTACACTGGAAAATATGGAATCTGTTGCTGAGAGTGTGCATAAGGAGAATCTATAAACATAAACTCATCATCGTTTTCAAAAATTGAACATTTCACGCATCAGTTTATGATAATCTTTGCGAAAATATCTTGGTATGACGCCTAACAAAGTTCAATTGTTTTACGACTTGGTTCAAGACTTGAGGCCGCATGACCATCCGGTTCGTTTTCGCCTTGCTAGATGGGCCAACGAACAAATGTACGATGATGCCGATTTTGCAAAAAAAAAAATCGTCTTTTCGTATGAAGTTCATTTTCATCTTGGTGGGTACGTTACTAAGCAAAATTGTTGTATTTGGGGCACATAGAGTCTACATGTATTCCAACAGAAGCCAATGCACTATTACGAGTAACTGTTTGGTGCTGCCTGGTGCAGCGCAGACAATATTGACCCATATTTCTTTGGAAATGAGGGCGATTCAACCAGAACGCTTTATGGAGACACCAACTGTACTATGATAATGATTTTTTTTTCTACTCGCTCTTCATTGTATTGATGTGACCGATATTTGGTTTCAAGAGGATGGTGCAACTTTTCAAAGATCTTATTCCGCAATCGATTTATTGTGTCAAATGTCTGATAGCCGTTTAATTAGCCGAAATGGTGCTGCCATTGGCCGCCAAGAAGCTGCGATTTGACACTCTTGGTATATTTTCTGAGAAACGACGTTAAACAACAAAAAATCCGTTCCGACAAAAAATCTGAGAGAAAAATGAAATTGTCATGAAATGTTGCTCAACAAAATCTGTTATTCGGAGTCGACTTAAAATTGCAGATCTGTACACTCATGTATAGAATTAACAGGGGTGGTGTGATCAACTTGGTCGTTTTCCTGACTGAAGGTTTATAATGATCAATTATGTATGTATGTGTGTATGTAAATAAATTTTAAAGTCTTTTTAAGTAGTATACAGGAGCCTAGAACAAATACAATCCGCATCTATATAGGTAGATAGGTATGTTGGAGTGGTAGCTTTGCCAACAAAATCACACTTGAGCACGCATAGAGTACCGTTGTGGCGCGACAGGTAAACGCAGCCCCTGTACCGAGCGAGTCCCACCAAACTGGGAAAGAAGAAGTTGGTTATTGCAAGGACTGCACCAGCATTTATATTGAAATTTACAATCAAGAAATTAAAATGTCAAGAAAAAAATTCTATAAAAAAAATCTCTCAGCTGAATGGAATGGTAATTTTATCTGAAATACTATTTTTTTCGTGTCAGATGTAATAATAGATCATGGATTATAAATTCTTGTGTTTTCTATTCAATTGTATTCTGCAAAATATGATAAAACGTTGAAATATAGTATGGTATGTATGGATTTTATTGAATATGATATTTATACAATTTTCAAAAAAAAAAAAAAAATACAGTTATGGTCTAAATAATAGCATACTTTAACAATGGTATCGTCAATCAAATGGCATAATTGTATATGTGGCACACATAGCATAAGTAAATATGTACATACATATAATGGAAATGTTATTTGTTCTATAATTATGTACCCAACTGTATATATTTTGTTTTCATATATATTTTTTTTCTTTTGGACAATTTTAGTAGTTTTTTGTTTGTATCATTTGTCAAGTTCATTATGTTTTAATGTTGATTTAAATATTTCTTTTAGTTATTTAAAGATTTCTTTTAAAAGTTTCTTTAGTTAGTTTAAATATACAATAAATACGCTTTTGACAATAATAATAAATTTTTTTTTTTGTTTTTTATTTCTTTTTCATTTTAGACTTAAAAAACTATAAAGCTATTATTCAGTTTCAGTTACACAATATATTTCAATATTTCAATACATTTTTTTATTAGGTTTCGTATTTTTATTTTTCTATTTTATTTAAGATTTTTCTATTTTTTCTTTCTCATAAAGATCTTTTAAATTATTTGATAAATTTTTTTTGTTTGTTTAAGAAATTCAGCAAAGATTTGTTAAATTGTAAGTATTTCATATAAGATTCTGTAATTTATTGATTTATTGATTTATTGATTTATTTATATTGTTTTGTTTCATTTTTGTTTTGTTTCCTTCGTATTTGTTTTATATAGTCAGTTAATATATTTTATTAGTATAATAAACATTAAACAATAGTACTCGTATTTTGTTAGAAGATTGTTCAATTGGTCTATAATTTGTTACATCATGTACGTGATTTAGTTGTGAAAATATATTTTTTCATTTTGTGAGCGTTTTTTTTAGTTTTTTTTTTGGTTTTAGTTTATTTAGAACTATATCGCATATAATCTGCACAGTGGTACAATATTATGAAATGTTTAAAAACAAATATTGCATACAAGTTGTATGATAAATGTTCATTTCTTTTCAAAAGAAATATTTTCATGCTGAACATACTGCTTCAAATTTGCAGACAAACATCACTTTAACACCAAACCAGGATTAAATACATAGAAGAGCTATTTTCTACAAATTGTTAATATTTGACAATACTGTCAGTTGTGCTCAACACTTAGACGTGAAAAGGCTTTAGAATAATCATACATACATTTTGTAGTATAAGTGGCCGTAGACTAGTAGGTAGTGTATTGGCTTATCAGGCCAGACTACTCGAACGAAACGAAATCTGAAGAAATATTTCTGTGGGAACTTTCTGACAGCCGATTTCTGGCAAAAGCTCTGAGAGTATATAAAATTGCCATGAAAAATTTCTCGAAAATCTGTCGTCCGGAAACGACTTTAAACTGTATGTCCCGACATTAATGTATAAAATTAACACACATAAGTGGTGTGATAAGATGGGTCATAATCCTCACTAAAGGGTTATAATGACCAATTATGTTTGTATGAATTTTTAGTATTACCCCCACAGAAACACTGCAGCTTCCATCAAAAACGACTTTTTCCATGGTTATGGGTCTGCTAAAGAGGACGAGGAATCTTTTATCCACCTTCTTTGACAATGAACATCTCGAGGCATATTGCGAGGTGCAGATTTAGTTTATTTGGCTCTAAATTCCTTGTCAGCTGAAAAGCATTATCATTCATTCAAATTAAGGATTCGTTTATTAAACTTTCAGCCTGGCTTGCAGCCCCGGTGCTGACCAATTTCCTCGATGAGTTTGGTGGAATTCCATGAGTACAGCAGCTGCGATTGCCTGTAGCATCACAACGGGCCAATATGTGTGCGTAAGTGTGCTTTGATAATTAAGGTTACCAATTTGATCTAACCTAACCTAACCCCCCGGAATTCGCTAAACCCTAAAGATGTGATTGTTTAAAAAAATGTCTTTAAAGAGTATAAAGTATTATTTGATTTCAAGATTAGCAAGAGATCGACATATATTAGCAGGTTCTAGAGTCTTAAGGTTACCAATTAAGCTCATCAATAAAATTTGTTTAGATTAGTAAGAGATTAGCAGGTTCTAGAGATTTAGGGTTACCAATTGTAATTTTCAAAATCAGCAAGAGATCGACATATATTAGCAGGTTCTGGAGTTCTAGGTTTGCCAATTTATCTCATCAATCAAATTTGTCGAGATTAGTAAGAGATTGCGATACATTAGAGGATCATAGAGTTCTAGGGTTACCAACTATTATTTTCACGAGCAGCAGGAGATTGATATAGATTGGAAGGTTCAAGAGTTCTAGGGTTACTAATTAATCTCACTAATAAAACTTCTAAAAATCAGCAAATGATTGACATAAATGGCCATATATTATCACCGAGAAACCTTAGGAAAGCCAAATCTCAGAACTGATGACAATAAAACAGCAGTCAAATGGATAAAACGGAGATGCCTGGTGGAAACTCCCAAAAGATTTAATGAAGAAAAAAATTAAGAAAAGAAATAAATACCAACCATTGTACCACTGTGCTTATGGCTATTTTTTTGTTGTTGTTGTTGTTGTTTTATTTACTTACTAATATTGTGCCATGTTTAAATATAAATTAATTGCTTGACTTATATTTCATAAATGTGTCAATATTTATATTGATTTGCAATTCATTTTTTGTTTTTATTTTTTTTTTTTTGTATATTGTATGGATATTTTTCAAATATATATTTTATGTATGTCTGTATGTATGTATATATTTTGTATATAATTATCTTGGTGCTTTATTTTATACGTTTTTTAAATTGGCTATTCTTTTTTTAATGGTTCTTGGTTCACATACATTGCAATGTATTTAAAATTTACTTTTTGTTTTTAGTTTTATTTTTTATTTTATTTTTTATTTATTCTTTATTTTTTTGTATTTTTAAGGATTAGAATATTAGTTGCATAGTAGTGTGGTTTTCTTTTAAATACTATTCCATACTCCATGCTAATAGGAATTAGATATTTGCTTTACTTTGCATTTTTGTTTTTGTTTTTGTTTTTGTTTTTTTTTTTTTGTATGAAATATGTTTGCAAAAAGTATTCTTTGTTGTTTTTTATTCCTTTTTTTTTGTTTCGTTTTTTAGATTAAAAGAAATTTTATTCTAATGATTATATTTACCTAAAAACAAAAACAACAATACAAGTTTTTTTATTGTAGGACTTTTCAATGTTATTTTCTTAACATTTTTAAGTGACATTTTAATTTATACATACGGGACTATTAGAGAAACCATTTGCAATAAGATTTGAATGGAAAAAAACCAAAAAACAAAAAAAAAAATCAGCAGCAAAATAGAATAACAATTTAACTCATGACAATAAAATAATTTTCATATTCAAAAGCAAATTTAAATATTTTATTAATAAGAATAAGGTTTAAATTTTTTATACACCAATTGCGTAATATTGAATAAATAAATAAATAATCAATAAAAATAATGGCAATAGATATCATATTTATCTTTGTTGTTGTTGTTAATGTGCTTAATAATGCTATACCCCTACTGTAGCTACCATAACGGCCATAAATTGATTTTGCACATCCTTTTTTCATTCAATCCGATCTCAATGCGTACATAACAGCTACGAATTTTATTCAAAAGAATTGTTTAAAGGCAGTTGTTGTTGTTAGATTTTTCATTTTTAGCAATCAGCTTATATTTCTTAGTCATGTGCTTTGTTGTGGTTGAAACGTATAAACTTAAATTCTAAATTATTTTAATGCCTGAATTCCTTCTACCCACTTTAATACGTCCTTGCTCCAAAAAAAAAAAAAAAAAAAAAAAAACAAAATAAAACCAAAATGATTATGGACAACTTTTTTATTAATTTGACTTTAAATATTAATACCACGTTTATAGCCATGTACACATACAAGTTGAATATGATATTTTTGTTTTAACGACCTTGATTGTCAAAAACATTGCATTTTTTACACGAAAAAAAGGAAAACTTTTTTTTCGAAATGTTAAACCAAAAATATTAATAAATGTGGGCGGGCACTCATTCCCTTTTTTAAAAGTCTAAAAACTTGCATATTTTATTAAATATAACGGGTGATTCTTTTTAAGGTTTTTGAATTTTGAAAATTGAAAATTGTTAAAACTGAATGAAATAAAGGGTGCCTCAAAGAGAATTTCAATCTCCATCCCTTTTTGAGACCAACATCCAAGTGAGTGCAGTGAATTGCCGGAAAAATCTTACAGGACCCAGAAAAATTGATGAGAGATGACGATTTCCCAGGGAAGTGCTTGTGTTCCTCCGATAACGAATTGGAATTGTTCTGGTTTATTCAAGTACAGCCGAGATTTTTTAAATTGCATGATATCATAGAATTTCTGCAGTTATTTTGTTCTTAAAGTCGCAATATCTAGTAAGTAGTGTGTTGACCCATTAGACGTGAAGCTACGGTTCAAACCCGAGTAATGCATTGAAGTCACTTTCCACGGTTTACTGGCTAGAGCTTTTTTCTGAATTCTGTGCGTTTAAAGGTGAAGGCCTTTTATTAAAAACTCGCTTCGTAGTGTTTTGTAGCATTTTTAATTGTTGAAAACAGATCCGAGCGAACAGCATAAAAATGTACCACAGTCTTGTTAAACTACATGTGAACCAAATTTAAATCTTCTTCTTTGGGAAAGAAAAATTCAGAAAGCGTTCGCACGTAGTGTTGACATTACAGCTACGATATCCATCGTTCTTTTAGAAATACGATTTTATTAAACCACTGATCCGTAAACCGTTCCAAAAAGTGTATCCTTTAGGTTACAATGGCAGAACTTTTCCGGAATTATTCCCATTGTTTGACGCATTCATGGAATTAAAATCAAGCTCCCAATGATTTGCAAGCGTTATTCCTTTATTTGTCTATTCTTGGTGAAATGTCTTATTAAGCATTTTTAATTTAATCGTGGACAATATACACTGAAAACCTGTATAGCCAAAAAAAAAAAAAAAAAAAAAAAAAAAAACTAACCAAAAAAATCACCCGTTTATATTCTATTTATTCTCTTATCAATTTAATCATACCTTAACCTCTTATACTATTGACATTCAGCCCATTATTGAAACCAAAAAAGTTAAAGTTCAAAAACTTTTCTTATAAAAACCAAATGAAGGCAACTTTAAAAAGTTTTTCTTTCTTTCATTCTTTTGTGTGTGTGTGTGTGTGTTTGTAAATATTATAAATAATTTATGAATTCTTAAGAATGTATATGACAAAGGATTTGTTTAAATAAAAACTATAACAAATGGTCACACATTACACGTTTGACACACTGGACTAATGGAGAAAACAAAATTTGAAAAGTTTTTACTTGAAAAAAAGAAAAAATTGAAAAATTTACATTAGGCTTGAGGAATGTAGTAAAGAAAAGGTATTATACAGTGTGCAGTAAAAGTCAAGGTACCCCAATTGATTTTTAGCAATAATTTGTACAAATAATTGAGGTTTTTTATATTTATTTTAATGAGTTTTTATAAACCAAAAGAAAAATAAGAAAAAAGTGCAGGTGACTACGGATTTTTTTCACCCAAATGTTGTATACCAAGCCAAAATAGTCAGAGCAATTTGCAATTTGGCAAGGCGCAATGTTTAAAAAAGTTATTCGTTATATTTCGTAGGATATCTCTTAAGTGTGATCGCCGTAGTCAGTAGGTAGTGCGTTGGCTTATTAGACGAAAGGCCAGGGTTCGAATCCCCGGTCAGTCATCAAAACGAAATATGATAAAATATTTCTTCGGCGACTTCCTCTCAGCAGATTTCTGGCAAAAACTCTGAGAGTAAATAAAATTGCCATGAAAAGATTCTCAAAAAAATCTGTCGTTCGGAGACGACTTTAAACTGTAGGTCCCGCCACTCATGTATAAAATTAACACACACAACATAAGTAGTGTGAGAAGCTATTTCGTAATTTTCCTGACTGAAGGGTTGTAATGGCCAATTATGTATGTATGTATTCATCTCTTAAGGTAATCGAGCTCAATTGAATATTTTTAAGCATTGAGCAGTTTTCTTGTGTTTTTCTGTTAACATAAGGTGGGCCATCTATCGGTTTAATTCTGAGCCAACGGTCATTTCGTCATTTCGAATCTGGTAATAGTTTTGTCATTTTATGCTGTCACAAAATTCATTGTTTTATCTCCACTGAATTTAGGAATTTATTGGGTCAACGAGAAACTACACGATGATGTCGATTCTGCAAAAATATCATCTTTTCAGATGAAGCTCATATTTATCTACTTGGGTACATTTATAAGCAAAATTGCTGTATTTACACGGTCTTGCTGAAGCCTATGCACCCATTACGAGTGACTGTTTGGTGGGGCTTGTGGAACGGTCGCATCATTTGCCCATATTTCTTTGAAAACCGAGGATAATCGATTTTCCTGTACTCTCTCTCTTCATGGTATTAATGGGAACGATGTTCGATTTTGTTAATAGGATAGAGCCACTTACCACACATATTATGCTACAATTAGCCGAAATGACGATGTCAATTGGCCGCTAAGAAACTGCGATATTTGATACCATTGGACTATTTTCTGTGGTTCACCGTTAAACAAAAGTGTTATGCTAACAAATCAGAGACATTTGAGCATTTAAAGGCCAATATTGCTGAGATCCGACCCCATACACTGTAGAAAAGCGTGTATATTGATCCGATCGAATGACCTATACATACATATGAATTAAATAATATTCCATTTCTATCAATTGTATTTCGGAACAATTGTACTTCAAAACAAATTTGTTTAAAATTTCTAACCGTTTCTAAGCCCCCTATTTTCTCTTTTTTGAAATTCTAACAACCCTGATGTCTAATTGCTTATTATGTTTGTACTGAAACACTTCAACCACATCACATTACATTCCTTTTTGCCCTTTGTTTAGTATAAAAAAAACTATTCTTTAATTACAATTGGATCTTTTATGCAGAATTAAATTAATTTAATGTAAAAAAAAGAAATTTTCTTCGTTTGCCATTTAAGCAAGAATTTGTAAGGAAAAAACTATTTTGAGGTTTTCCAGTATTACCCTCTTTTTGCATATTCATATGCACTTCCACTTCAGTAGAATGTGGAATTATTTCTGTTGGCTTACAACAATTCGTATAGAGGACATAAAAAACTTTGTATTAAATTGTGTAGAAAATGCTGTTGAATTGCTTGCTTTGCTGTTGTATTGTAAATCTTCTTTTCAACTACTCTCCTTCCTGGTTGAGTATGTAACTGTAAATAGAACCTGTTATAAATGCAGTTGCATTTCCATTTCCATTTTCCATTTGTATTCGTATTTGCTGGATAATCTTGGATAGCCAGTAGTTATTATCAGGAAAGTATGTTGAAAAGTATGACTTTAGTTTTAGCTTCATAGCTGTCTTTGTATTTGTAAGTGAAAATATGAAAATTATTTATTCAGGAGTTCATATTACAATTATTTACTCTTCCACATACACACACACACACACAGACATTTGTTAAATAAGTGGTTCAAAATAGTTTTGGTAATTCATTTATGTGGATAAGTATATGTATGTATGTATGTATGTTAATAAGATAAATTAACACACATACACAGTTGTGTACATTTAAAGTTTTGCTGTTGAGCAAAAAGTGTTGGAAAAAATTAGCACTTTACTGCCATTTATTAAGGAAGTCAGTCTCTGGCATGGATTCATTTCTTTTGAAAAGATTTTTTTGAATTGGGAATTAAGTGCTTAGTACGTTTTAAAACTTCATTAATTATTTAACTAAGTGATCAGATGTTTATACATTGAAAAATAAGTAGAACATTATGGATTAACTTTCATGGTCACACAGTCAAGGTATGGGTAATGTAAGCTGGCTACTGTTGCATGCGGATAAATCTCAAGCCACAGCGCTCCTCAAAGACGCATATGTAACGCATTCCATCAATCAAATACAAAATGATTTTTGTGCCAGAGTCATGGAAACTTGAACATTATGGATTCCGATGTTATACGGTTGTTAAATTCGGCATATAATTGGCATCAATAGCCCTTTCAAACGAATAAAAAATGCCAATCATATCCCACATAAATTTCACTTACTTAATGGGCTGTTAACAACCCAATTATCGGATTTTGACCTTCTTTAGCATATCATTCCAGGCGCCAATTGGTCGCAACAATCGATTACAGGGCTTCCTCGAATTGGTCTTTCCAATGCAAACAAAGTCATTCTCTTTGGCGACTTCAGCAAATTTTCTCATCAAATACACGGCTAGCTGGAGCATCCTCATCCATTCGCATGACATGCGTCCGCCAGCACAGTAGCTCGATGTCTACGTCGTTGAGGAGCTCATATGCTCGGCGATTGCCTCTCAGCAGACTTCTGGGAAAAACTCTAAGAGTTAATAAAATTGCCATGAAAATTTTCTTAAAAAACTATTGTTCGTAGTCGACTTTAAACTGTAGATTCCTCCACTCATGGATAAAATTAACACGCACACAACATAAGTGATGTAAAAAGTTAGCTCGTGGAATATAATGACTAATTATGTATGAATGTATGTATGTTTAAACGTAATTAATAGTAATGAAGATATTATATTTTACAGTTATCTGCCGAAAGTTTCTAACCTAGTATTCACGAGAATTAAAGTTTTTGGAATAATTTACTCAAAACCAGGAATTAGAAGATATTTTTATGAAATTTTATTACCATAGTGGGGGAACTTCAGCTATTGCTATTGAAGAATCTTTTTATTCTTTAACGGTGTTAAAGCTATTTGATTAGCTGCAGTAATGAACACATTTTCTATTACCTACAATATATTTCTTCTGTAATTGTTTCACTTAAATGTAGCTTCAGTTTTATTATTTGAATAAACTTGTCATGTTTTTTCACAGAGAACATGTCACTTCGTACTTAATATTCTCATTAGAATAAACAACAGAGATGGGATTACATTTGAGTATTTGAAAAATGGTAGAAAAGCGATTTTGCTTACAAATTCGTTAATACCTACCCAAATAGACGTTTTACAATCATGTTTTGTGAATGTTTGCAGTCTTAATTTCCCCAGAGTAGAAATTCCATTAAAATTTCGACAATTTACTTGTAATTGTTTCATCAAATATGTAAAATCTGTCAAGCTGTCAAACTGCTTGCACGTGTAATAATAACGTTAATAATTTAATGTATTTTGGTTAGGTGGACTTAGTAGGCTGGTACATTTTTACATGAAATAAGTTTACATAAACTACAACTTAAAACTAAACTACAACGAAGATTGTCTAAGAATGCAGAGTGAATCTGGAGAAAAAAAAGTCTACAAAAGAAAAAAAAATCTGTCACTCGGTGTCGACTTTAAACTGTAGTTACAGCCACTCATGTACAGAACTAACATATACAACATAAGTGGTGTGAGAAAGCTAGGTCGTAATCCTGAATTTACTGTTTTAATGACCAATTGTGTATGTACGAATGGCTTATGGTACTGTAATCTTCCATACGATATGAGAGATGGGGATTTCTCCAAACCTGTAGAATTTTTCAGTCGATTTGAAAGGCATGTTAAATGTTGACGGAACACCATTAAGCTGATTTCTCCAAAAGTTAAGCCTACTGTAATGGTATTGGAATTAATCATCAGTAGATTACTGACGGATAGATTATCCGTCTTTCTTTAATTTGGATCACGAGACAGGGAGACCTCCTTGAGATATAGACAGCTTTTCAATTCGCTGGAAGGGTATCGATGGACATAGAATGTGTATACACATTTCGAACATTTCAGGGCTATAACTGTGGCTTCTTGACAATTTACAAATTTTGAAAGAACGCAAGACCGAATAAATTGTATTTCCATTCAACACAAAATAACAATAAACAAGGAATCAGTCGAGTTCGACAAGAAACAGAAAAACAGAAACTATAACGGGATAATGCACTATAGGCAGTTTCGCTGAGAAGCTCGGTCTGCTCTATCAGGATTACTGTAAAAGCTGCATTAAGCCTATAATTTCTGTCCAAGCCACTGTTTAAATATACATACATATTGTTACGAAAATGGAAATGGTGTAACATCATTTAACATTAAAATGTTAAACAAAAGCTACAAAAACAAAACAACGGACTTATTTGCTTGATTGACAAATAAAGAAGAATAAAACAACAACAAATCAGTACAAGAAAAAGGGATAAACAAGTAAATGAAAAGCAACAACAACGCTGTAAGGACGAACGTAAACAAGATACAAAAAAAAAAAACATGAAAGCATAAATAAATGTAAACATCGTTGTTTACATTTATGGTGATTTCGAGAAGGCGAAGCCTCGATTGTTCGTCTACGAGAACATTCATCAGACTGTTTACGTCGCTATATAAAAGGCAAGGCAAAGTATGCAAAGTTGGAGTAGAAGTTCAGTCAGTCTTGTGAGAAGACGCGTTGCGTGTGAGTAAACCAATCGTGGTTTGAAGATCTCCGTTACAAAGATCTACAGAACAATTGCTTAGTAATTGTTATTGTTTATCGCAAAGGGCATGAACAAAAGGCATAACAAATAAAGCAATTGTTGTTGTTAGCATCAGTTGTGAACAGTGGCACACAGAAGTTGTGTAAATGATAAAGATTTTAATTAAAATTAAACACAAATTTATTTTTATTTTTATTTGCAATTTACGAACTCATGTTTCAAACGTTTTTAAAAGGTAAAAACGTAACAATATGTTTTGAAAAATTTTTAAAGACATATTGACAAATTCGAAAGCATACTAATGATGAGTTTAACTAAAACAATTACTAAAGCTTAGAATATACTGAAATGCCTTTAAGCTCTTATGCCCTTACATTTCTGTATATATAGGGGGGCATTTTACATTTTATTGTATATTTTTAATATTTTTTATTTTCTTGATAATGTTACTATTGACCCACAAAACAATACTAAGTACATTGAACAGAAATTTTTGTATTTTAAAAATACAATCATAAAAATTATTTTTCTTTTTACGAATATGAATTTCATTTAAAAACAATTTCCGTATGGAATACATATATGCATACATACCATACATATAAAATAAAGTATACACCAGAGGGTAGATACATGCATGGTTAAAAGCAAAATAGAAATTGTTTTTTAATTTTTTATGAAAATAATTTAATTTTTTTTTTGTTTTATTGTGATTGTTTGTTTGTCTGTTTCGTTTTTTCTGTTAATACTTTCAAATATTTGCCTATGAAAAATGAATAATAAAATCAAAATTTAATAATTATTCTCCAGTACGTAAAATACTTTTATTTTATCTTTTATGGAAAATTGTTTATAAAGTGTTTCAATTTATTTGAAATTGTTTAAATATTTATTTACAATTAAAAAGCGTTTTTTTTTAATTTTTTAAATAACTTCTGAATATTTTAAAATGATTGAATATTCATGGATATAGGAAATCATAGATTATTTCAATAAATAAATAGGTATACGAAAAAAAAACAATGAACAATGAAGTAAAGAAGCAAAGCATCATTTACTTTACTAATACATTTAAAATAAAAAAAAATTTTTTTTTTAAATTTTTATAATTTAAATTTGCCAAAATTTATATTGGTGGGAGGCTGCATAATGTTGAACTTATAATTCTAAAGATCCTAAATTCCCAATCCCAATGTAAACTAAAATCAATTAAAAGAACGTTCAAATAACAATGTTCCCAGTGATTGCCTAGCTCTAACCAAATCTAAAAGCAGAGTAGATTTTTATATAAAAAAACATTCTTTCTATTTCTCAGGGTAGTTAAGAAGTTTCAGCCAGTCACAGCGGTACTATAACAAGACCTTGGATAAGATACAAGTGAGCTATGTTTTGTTTATCTGTTAATAAAATTAAAATAAAGGGCGTGGCACCTCCCATATATGGTTAATATTTATTTTGATATATTTAAGTGTGATAAAGATCTGTTGTATCTTCTACACATGGTTTGTGTCTTTAATATATATTCCTTAAGGTAAATATCTGCCGAAAAAAACATTAAGTTTTACGTAACTTCTTAACTTCTTCAATATAAAAACAAATGCTCAACTAAAAAATATCGATTGCGCACCGAAACTTAGTTTGAATAAACTCTAATAAATTCTGATAAGTTCAGATTGATTGGTTAAGTTTATACAGTTTGATCAATTGGCATGAAACAAAATGCTTGAAAAAGATGCCCACAGAATCTATGGCTTTACTTTATGCAGATTCTTGTTAAAATCACGAAAAGCTTTATTAGTCATCGAAGCGTTAATTAAAAAAAAATTTTCAATTGAAGGAATTCACCCACATAAGTTAAAACTGAGAAGATAAGATCTTAACCCAACTAACCGTTTGTCATAAAGGCTTAAAGATCACAAATTGGAAGGAATAATCCATGTTGATTGTGTGTTAAGTACAGAAAAAACGTATCAAATTTTTGCTAGTAATAGGAATCATTGAAAAGTGTAAAGAAACAGTATCCGGGAGGCAATAAAAACGACTTTCTATCGATTTTTCATCAGTACAGGCATAGAAAGTAGATACCGACACAAGAACGAGTACAGACTTCATAACTATTTTCGAGAAAGAGATAACTATACCTGATTTGATCAGCTAAGGAATGTTGCTCTACTACAAAACAGGATTAGCGTAATTGCTTAGATTTGTTTTTGAAGTTAAATAAAATAAACAAACATTTCCGCGGAATCTTTATCTTGTTCGATTCCCTTCCAGGTTGACGTTGGGAACCGATTTTAAGCGGTAGGTGGCAAAACAAGATAGACTGTAATTCTGATTAAAGGATACTAATGGTGAATAATGTACGTATAAATGTTGGTAAGTAATTAGAAATAAAGTTAGATTAGTAGACCTTCTATTCAAGTAAATAAACACTGTTTGGAGCTTTAAATTAAAGTCGCTGTAACGTAGTAGGTACCTTGTATAGACTAACAAAAAACATAATAAGACGCGAACTTTAAGGTTCAAACTTCAAGTCGGACGTCACGAACTAAACGAAGTATAAAAGAAAAAACCGCGTGGTCTAGTAGGTAGTGTGTTGGCTTATTAGACGAGAAAGCCAGGGTTCGAATCCCCGGTCAGACATCAAAAACGAAATAAGAAAAAAATATTTCTTCGCGACTCCCTCCCAGCAGATTCTGGCAAAAACTCTGAGAGTAAATAAAATTGCTCGCAGCTTCTCAAAGAAAATCTGTCGTTCGGAGTCGACTTAAAACTCGTAGGTCCCCCACTCATAAATAACACACACAACATAAGTGGTGATGAGAAGCTAGGCCGTAATCCTGACTGAGGGGTTGTAATGGCAATATGTATGTATGTATGATTGTATAAAAAGAAAAACATTTCTTTGATGATTTCCTTTTCCTGCTGAGAGATTTCAGTAAAAACTTTGAGAGCAAATTAAATATTACTCGTGGATTAAAATGTAAAGAAGAAAATAGGAACTAGTAGAGCAAATGGAGATAAGAAAGGCAGGGTTCGAATCCCGGTCAGACATCAAAAACGAAATAAGAAAAAAATATTCTTCGGCGACTCCCTCTCAGCAGATTTCTGGCAAAAACTCTGAGAGTAAATAAAATTGCCATGAAAAGCTTCTCAAAGAAATCTGTCGTTCGGAGTCGACTTTAAACTGTAGGTCCCGCCACTCATGTATAAAATTAACACACACAACATAAGTGGTGATGAGAAGCTAGGCCGTAATCCTGACTGAGGGGTTGTAATGGCCAATATGTATGTATGTATGTATGTATAAAAAGAAAAACATTTCTTTGATGATTTCCTTTTCCTGCTGAGAGATTTCAGGTAAAAACTTTGAGAGCAAATTAATATATTACTCGTGGATTAAAATTAAAGAAGAAAATAGGAACCTAGTAAGCAAATGGGAGATATACAGGGTTCGAATCCCGTCAGACATCAAAAACGAAATAAGAAAAAAATATTCTTCGGCGACTCCCTCTCAGCAGATTTCTGGCAAAAACTCTGAGAGTAAATAAAATTGCCATGAAAAGCTTCTCAAAGAAATCTGTCGTTCGGAGTCGACTTAAACCTGTAGGTCCCGCCATCATGTATAAAATTAAACACACACAACATAAGTGGTGATGAGAAGCTAGGCCGTAATCCTGACTGAGGGTTGTAATGGCCAATATGTATGTATGTATGTATGTATAAAAAGAAAAACATTTCTTTGATGATTTCCTTTTCCTGCTGAGAGATTTCAGGTAAAAACTTTGAGAGCAAATTAATATATTACTCGTGGATTAAAATTAAAGAAGAAAATAGGAACTAGTAAGCAAATGGGAGATATATTTCGCTACATACAAGTGGGATCGAAAAATAATAATAAAAAATTCACGTTCCATGAAGAAAGAAAGAAAATTGAATTTTCAAGACTTTAAGGCTTAATGTCTAGCTTGTTTTTTTCTTCAGCTAAATATAACAAAATGAATTAAAATTCCTTAGAGTTTTTGAAATCTTCTAATCTGGCAAATATTGTCTATTAAAATATCCTCTGGCTTATAGGTGAGGATTATTGGTTTATTTTATGCTATAAGATTTGTTTATGCGGCAAAAATATGAACAAAAATACACAAAATAATCCCTTTTAATTGACATTTTTTTTTTAATAAAATGGCTCTTATTTTTGAAAAAGAAGAAAAAGGAATGAAATTTAATAAAAAAATAGTTAAAGTAGCTTTCATTATGAAAATAATTAATGAGATGTATGGTATGTATACTACAGGATAATAACATTTTAATGACAATATAAAGGTTAGCTTTGTTCTTGAAGAAAATAAAAAAAAATTTTTTTTTTCTGAATAAAGTTTGTTTCTTAACGTTATAAGCGAATAAAAAGGCAAACAAAAACAAATGCAAAAACATGAAAACGCGAAAACCTTTACCTACAAGGAATAACTAAAAATAATATTAAAATTTTAATAACAACACCCACTATCAAACGGCATGGATAGAAAGAATGAGAAGGAAGGTTGAACATCGTTTATGCGTTTTGAGCACGCTCAATAGCCATCATTATAATTTTAAATTATTATACGCTAAGGTTTCTAAAGCCACCTACAATTATTTATTTTTCTTACGTTCTTCTAATTATTTTATCTCTTTGTATTCCTTTTGAGTTCTTGTTTACCTCTGGTTGCTGCTTAAAATGAATTTCTTTTCATAATTTATGATTTACGAACAATAATTTCGTTTTTTTTTTTTGGTTTTTAAATAATCTGTCATGATTTAGTATGAGCTAGTAAAGCAAAGACAGTTTTTTTAGGAAGACAACTGCACATGCGAGTCATCGTTTGCTAGGGGCATTATATGCATTCAAAAACATAGTGCCTCGAGTGGTTTGTGAATTTCAAAATTAGTGATTTTAACGTCAAAAACCAAGAGAGTTCGGATTAGTTGGAAATGTTACACGATTAAGATCCATATTAAATGCTAGAAGTCCTTGTAAAATGATTAGGCGTAACTCAAGCAACCGTTTCAAAGCGTTTAAAAGCAGCAGGATTCATTAAAAAGCTATAAAACTGAGGTAGACGTTAATAGAGGATTTTTTTTATTTGCAATGTTGTTTGCTCGCTTTAAAAGAATGGATTCATCTCGAGATCTTCAAGTGCAAGAGAACATGCGACCAAGCAGAATACATACCTACATGCATAATCGATGATAACAACCCTTTAGCCTGGCTTACGACCTAGCTTTTCACATAACTTTTATTGCGTGTGTTAATTTTTATACATGAGTGGCGGGACCTAACTTTTTGAAAGTCGACTTTTAATGGCAACTTTTTTGAAAAGCCTTTCATGGGAATTTTATTTACTCTCACAAGAATATTGCCACGAAAGACTTCTGCATTAAGTGGGTTTTACATGCAAATAGTCCGGTTGAAGAACGAATTCTGACCGTAATGCAGTATGCGATCCACTGGCCAATCGACCACACGTGTGCTACATAATAATACACGAGTAAGAGCAAAATCCGTAGTACAATGAAACACGCTAGCAAACATCATATTTAGTTTTCATGCTCAAAACATCAAGAGAGTTTGACTCATTAAGGGCCAGTATTACAACTTGCCGTTAACTAAAGGGAGGATTTTAATGGGCGGATAAATTGTTCTACATTATTGTGAGTACCCAAAAAGATAGAAGTGAGCGTTAAGCTAAAGGGAAGTTTATCCTACTTTTAACATTTAAAGTTCACTTTATCTTTCACCTTGCCATATGGCAATATTAAAATAATAACTATAACAAATAAGAGAGCAAATCGTTGTCACTACGTTTTTAAAGCACTTTTTTAATGTTGCACTGACATTGCCATATTTTTGAAAAAGTTAACTTTATTTTATCTGCAAGTTGTAATGACGAAAATAAGTTAAAGGTAACTTTACAGTTCCCTTTAGCTAAAGGTACCTTTAACTAAACCCAACTTTAACAGCAAGATGTAATAATGGCCATAATCAAAACATCTCATCTAGAGAATTAACTGTAGGTTGCAAGAGAGAGTAATCCTGATTGATAATGATCAGTTATGCATGTATATATGTATGTAGCTAGAAAAATGCAGTTTCTAGTTTTAATAAGCCTAACAGTATTTCCTGTAAGTAGGAATGTCAATGGCAATTGTATTTTCTGTGTTGGATTGACTAACTTTGGAACTGCACTCGTTTTGCAATGAAGCCGCCGTGGTCTAGTAGGTAGTGTGTTGGCTTATTAGACGAAAGGCCAGGGTTCGAATCCCCGGTCAGACATCAAAAACGAAATATGGAAAAATATTTCTTCGGCGACTTCCTCTCAGCAGATTTCTGGCAAAAACTCTGAGAGTAAATAAAATTGCCATGAAAAGTTTCTCAAAAAAATCTGTCGTTCGGAGTCGACTTTAAACTGTAGATCCCGCCACTCATGTATAAAATTAACGCACACAACATAAGTGGTGTGAGAAGCTAGGCCGTAATCCTGACTGAAGGGTTGTAATGGTCAATTATGTATGTTATGTACTCGTTTTGTATTCTCTGTATATTATAGGCAATCAATTAGAATTGCTTTTTGGAAATATTTTGTTTTTTAATAAAAATTTAAAAAAAATTCCGTGTGAACAAAGTAATCCCCTCAGGTATTATTTTTTGAATAACATTTTCACTAATACATACATTATCTACTGTAAGTGCTCTTCTCTTTATAGTTTTCTATTCCCTTGTTGGCTCATTATATTTTCTTTCAATACCATTGACACTATAAAATATTGTTACTGTAAGCACTTTGTTAATTTAATTTTTCAGTTTCATTTTTGTTTTTCGCCTTCGTTTTCATTTTCGTTTTCGCTTGTTTTTTAATTAAACCTTCAACTGTGATTATGGGGTAGCGCAATATCTCTCAACTGCTCTTTAATTATTATTATTTCTAACCGGGTGCTCATTTTTATCCAACAATTGTTATCTTTTATATTCGTTTTCTTTTCACTAATTGGTTTGGGTTTTAGATTTACGCTTGCATTAATTTTTATTTAATTAACGATATTAATTTGAATAAAAACAAAAAAAAAAAAAAACAAAATGAATTAAAATTTGAATTTATTAAAAAGGAAAGGAGATGATAAAGATATAAAAGGATTAACATATTGTATATATATTTCTCAGGCTTCTTCTTCTGTCTTCCTTACATAGATAATTGTTAAACTGTGTTTCTGAAATCCATTTAAAATACATTTGTTTTGCCAATATTTGCTAGTGACATTCCATGTAAACGAATAGGAATTCAAATTATTTGCCTAATATGACTCAAAAATTATACGAAAATCATATCGTTTTTCAACTCTTAATGTTTAATGGTCTCGTTTATGGTCTTGTCACAGTATATTTAACAAATTTGTTATGGACTTAAAATGGTGCATGATAATCACACAATAAGTAGAATCATAAGATACATTCACTCCGACTGGATGCTGGTTACCAGGAAAAAGGATTTTATACGGATATCTCTTAAATAAAATCCATATAAATGTGTGTAACAATGCATTAGATTTTCTTTCAAATACAATGATAATGTTCATTTACAGTATTGTGCAATAAAATAGCAGTGATAGGAATTGCCTGGTAAAACGGAATGAAATCGATTCATTACTACAGCGGCTTATAATAGGCGATAGAAAAAAAGATTACTTACTTACAATCATTTAGTTAGAATTACAACCTAGCTTTTCACACCACCTATGCGGTGTGTGTTAACTTTGTGAGTGGTGGGGCCTAAAGTCCGGAACCTAAAGTCGACTTCAAGCCACAGCTTATGAAATAAATTTTCATGATCATTTTATTTTCTCTCATAGTTTTTGCCCGAAGAGTGCCGAAAGAAATCTTCGGTTTGCAAGGTCTGAGCCAATGCGACTCTCTTATGTTTGGGGTGTTAGTGATTCATGGATATTGTACCACAATATACACAAATGCCTATCTGCTGCTATCACAATGCCCACCACTGTTTCAACTTCCTTTTATTGCAATTTGCATTTTCTGTTCTAAATGTACACAAATATGTCAGGGTATTTGTACATACAATATATGTATGCATGTATGTATGTATGTACGTCTGCCAGCATAAAATATCTTTGTGCGTAGCTTGTTGTAAGAGGACTACTAGAACACGTAGTATTCATATGAAATAAATTACCTTTGGATTTGTGTAAGTCTGTCTCCATCTCTTTTGTGATGCTGCTTGCAAATAAATGTACTCTGTAGAGTATGTATGCATGTATGTATGTATGTATGTATATTAAACCACAGCTGCTAGATGAACTCATAATAAAATGGAATATATTGTACGTAGAGGCGAAATACTCGTAAATGTTGAAATAAGAATAAGAAAATGGAAGAAAAAGAGGAAGAGCGGCGAATGCATCCTTAGAGTATGTTTCAGCAGCAACAGGACGATTCTTTACACATTTTCTATGTTTCCGCTGTTGTCTCTGGTTGATTATTTGCATGTTCAGCAACAGTGGCTGCCGTTGTTTGTGAGTTGGTTGAGGACGATTCTGATGTTGTGCTGGCTATGGAGGTTTTTCGTGATGAAACGGCATGTGAGCGCACAGCTGGTGTTGGCTGTTGTAACTTTGACTGTGTTGTTATTGCTGCTGATGATGATGATGCTTGTGGTGCTGTTGTCGCTATGGGTGTTTGCGGCGGTAGAGGAGAGTCAACTGTACCACCGCTAGTACTGCCACCCGTACTGCCACTAGCAGTTGTATTACGAGTCAAAAACCAACATTCCATCGGTGTAGGTTTGCCTTTCATAACAACTGGCCCACGGTATTCGAGATGAAATGAGTCATCCTGGTTTATCTCCTGGCAAAGTAATCTGTAAATGCATTAAAACAAATGGAAAAATGATGTTTTAGAAAATACAGCTGCTTAGACAATAGGATTAGGATTTTATTTGACTGAACGTTGTAACTGACAGTCAATTGGAAAGATATTAGAAATGCAGATAGTCAATCATTTGTTAACAAGATGCTGGTTTTTATTGAATTTTTTATAAAATATACGCAACAAATTTATTGCATTTACAGGCCATAGTGCAGACATAAAAAAGAAAATCATTTGCATTTTTAGAAAAATTGAATTCATTTATTCACCAGGCAAATCCATTTTTTTGTCTACAAGAATTATTTACAATTTTAAAATACTTTGGGTTTTTTAGAAACTAAAGACCACAATCTTAAACATACATACACAATTACATTCACACATTCACAGTTCCTACTGCGGTTGGTAAATGCTTGAATGGTTTGTTTTGGTTGTGTTTTGATGTGGCATACATTTCTACTAAATTATCAGATAATGTGCCAAGTTTTATACGCTGCTCAGAGGCAGAGCCAAACGACTGTAAGATATAAATATTCATGAAGCTTTTTTTTGTGGATATGCACGGGTAGTAATCTTATAATGTTATGTTTGCACTGTGTTGGTAGCAATAATTTGATTTGAAATTTTTAGTATAAAAAACTTTAATGCCAGTGCTTGTGTGAGTAAGCGTCACCTGGCTCGGCCATGTCGTTCGAATGTAGGAGGATGCTCTGCAGGGGTATTGATGTATTTTGATGCTGGAAGCTGCGGAAGCGGTCGGGAAGAGGAAGACTTTGTATCCGTTGGAAGACCAAATAGAGGAAAGCTCTGTCATCGATTGTGTGACCAACTGGCGTGGCGCGCAGGAAGCAGAGTGGCCTGGAAGGATGTATTGCGGCATGTCGAAATCCCTTAATCGGATTGTTATGGCCAATTAAGTAAGTAAGTAAGTAAGCGCCACTCGCGAACAGCGAACTGAGATGGAAGGATCGGAAATGTCTAAGGAAGAGATGATAGAGGGGATATATATCCGTTTTACCGGGATACTTTGCCAAATTTCAGAACTACTATGTCCAGCAGTAGACAACAGAAGAGCCAATTAACTAGCTCGACAAGAAAATTATTGCACTTTGGTTGATAAGCATTCTAACGGGTCACTGCGCTATTGGCAGTTTCGCTGACAAGTTTGATTTGCTTCATCATGTTTACTGCAGAAGCTGCGATGATGTGGAGGAAACGTAATAGATGCGAGACCTTTTATGCGAGTGTTCTGCGCTTCAGAAAAGATATTTGGTTGACAGAACGTTTGAAGATCTTGGCAGGGTGGTAAACGTGCCTCTATGGAAACTGGCAATTTTATTTACTCCCAGAGTTTTTGCCACAAATCTGCTGAGATGAAGTTGCCGAAGAAATATTTTCTACCAAGTGTTCTATTCAACTTTACTTCCTTACCGACTGCCGAAGCATTTATAGCACAGTTCGTATATGTTTGAGTGCATTAATGCAAAATGGCGTTTTCAATAAAACGCATATAAGCTTTCCTTTTCTACATACATACGTACTTATATACGTATTCGATTAAAATAACGTGAATTAAATTTCTAAGAAAAGAAAACAATACAAAAAAGTACCGTTACAAATGTGCACATTAAAAACCTTTGATTGACTGACACTTGATTACACGCGCTCTCACATTGCACAGTCACACGTATGTATATACCGAGATGGCAAAATTAAAGTTAATGTATATTGTATACATACGTGTATGTACATACATATGTTTAATGCTTTCTTGAATGCACATGAAGCTAATGCATCAAATACTGTGTTGACTGATGGCAGAGCGATTTGTTAAAGTCTTTCATTTTGTTGTTCTTTTTACATATTTTTTTAAAGCATTACAATGATTTAACAATTGAAATAACAACAAAATACATTAGGAAAGCAACAATGAAAGGCACATGTGCTAGAGACTTACACAACTGCATAAGTATTTGCTATGAATGTATGCAAATACATACAAATATATTTGAAAATTTCCATTCTACTGTAAAAATTCCTTAATGGCATAGAATGAACGAACACCATTCTCTAATATGTGCCCCCACATTGTGTTTTTTTTCTTTTTTTTGTTGTAGATTTCTTAAGTTGAAATGCAATATTTTTCATATTTTTGAGAACAGTTGCTCATATTAAATATGAGCTTAGAAATTAAGACAAAGTTTTAAAAACATTGACTACAGTATCTCATACTATGACTTCTTAAGGAATTTTAAAACAACCACTGCTATCCGGTCTTCCATCAAGAGCTTTTAAATTTTAAATTTAAACAAAAGAAAGTGCCTATGAGACATCAATCAAATCAAATGTTTCGGTGTTTAGAAGATCAATTAAAGTCATTACGGCATCTCTGGGTGAAGTTGAATTCTCAATGACTCTGGTGCACAAAGCAGTCTAATTTTGAACGAAAGTATAAGTAATGTTGGCTTTCGGGATCGCAAACACTAGCAACTGAAGAAAGTCTCACAAGAAAAAAATCTTATGCAGTCAAATCAAACGATCTCACATTCAACGTGAGATGATAATGATCTCTAATCGTATATGTACATACACAATTTGTTATTACAACTCTTCAGCCAGGATTACGACCAAGATTCTCACCCACTTAAGTTGTGTGTGTGTGTTAATTTTTATACATGAGTGGCGGGACGTACAGTTTGAAGTCGAATCCATTTTTGACAAACTATTCATGAAAATTTTATTTACTCTCAGAGTTTTTGTCAGAAATCTGCTGAGAGGAAGTCGCTGAAGAAATATTTTTCCATATTTTCATTTTGATGTCTGCCCTGAGGTTTTAACAGTGGCCGCAAGTCTAATAAGCCAACACACATCGGCATCATTTTTTTCATATTTAGTTTTGTCCCCTAGGGTTTGAACCTTGGCCTCACGTGTAGTAAGCTAACACTCTACCTATTAGACTACAGCAACTATCTAATGTTTTTCAATCACTGGAGCAAAATATTCACGTAACATAAGGTGTGTTACATGTAGCTCTGTCCTTTAAAACCACTTGTCGTTGATCTCTAGATTACCCTATTCTGGCCCTATTGTGTGTGCTCGCCAGTGATGTCCTGGCTAATATCATTCTCAACAATATATGCATCGATAACGCCGCCAGTTCAAAATCTATTACAAAAACTAACCTTTTATGGATGCTTTGAATGCTCTTGGATTTCTTCTGCAATGTACGTTCCGTGGACGTTTGGCTAACCGGGGCTTAAGATTTTTTTTTTTGAAAATTGGAAATTCTGAATTATAATAATTCATTTTATTGTATTTAATATTTACTGTTATTATTGCGTTAGTTGTTATAATTCAAAATGTAATCAACAAGTTTCCAATATTGAGAGGATTTCTACTAATTTCTTATGCTCAATACTATACGTTCAAATGGTTTTAACAAAATTTTTTATCTCGTATATATATACTCTCGCACATATCTACAGTACAATAAATTTATTTATCTTTGCTGTTCTTGGGTTGTATGGTGGTTGAGAATTAAAGAGAGCAACAGCACACTGAGAGTAAACGAATGAATGTGCCAATGTTTATGAAAGAGAACAACTGTCAACCCACAATTACTGTTAAGTTAGTATTACTTCAGTGAAATAAACAAACACAAGTGTGTGGTGTGTTTTAAAGAATTTTTTACGAAAATAAAATTATTTTTTTTTTATCAAATTTAAAAGATTATACATTGTAATCATATTGAATACAATAATTAAATCAACATTCTTTGTAATTTAATTAAGCAAGAATTATGTGAAAGTAAATAATTTTGTAAAATCAAAAAAAAAAAAAAAAACAACAACGATAAAAGAAATTTATTTTTCCAAATAAATTGAATTAATTTAGTCTGCCTATGCTGACTCGTGTGTGGACATGTGGTCTGTTTGAATGTATGTATTGCAAAGTATATCATTTTATTTCAAAAGTATATCATTTATTATGTTTGTGGTTTTTGATTTGGTTTAGTTGTTCTAGAATAACAAGAATTTTAAATTTAATATTTTAAAGATTACAATCCTAAAAGATTACAATCTATTGATTAGAACTTTCATTTTGTTTTTGTTTACATGTTTACATACGTACATACATACCTACATATGTATAACATATATATGTATGTTTGTATTTATGTATGCATATTGCTTAAAGAATTTCAAGAACAAAACAAAAATGAAAAAAAAAATTTTTTTTTGTTTACCACCCTCTACACTAAACACGTCTTCTGTTCATTTTACATTACATTTCACATTACACTCTCCCCCGAAATGAGTATGGGTATAACAAATATTTGAAAGAGAGTTTTACAGATAAACAAAATGCCAAAATGGTTAAAAGAGAATATACAGGGTGTAACAGAAAATGTATAATTTGTTTAGTTCTCTTTTTTAAGATAAAATGTATACAATAGTACGATACACTTTTTGTATGAAAATGTACCTGCTATTGCTTTAATGAATGAATGAATGAGAGTGTTTTAATCACAACCTAAAATATATAACCCTCTACGTAAGAGCTGATAGCTACCGCGTTCAACTATTAATAAAAATTTTCGTTCCTGTACGTAGTCTAAAAGGCTCANACATCGGGGTATGTCTGCCTTATTTACTAGTATATAGGCTATGTAGACTCTCAGCAGATTTCTAGTGAAAACTCTAAGAATAATTAAAATAGCCATGAAAAGTTTCTCAAAAATCTGTCGCTCGGAGTCGACACCCAGAACGTAAGTGATGTAAGAAACTAGATCGTAATCCTGAATGAAGAAGTGTAATGAGCAATTATGTATGTATGCACAGTTTATGTAGATATTACAGAGATTTGATTAGTGGTGGTCGATATAACTTAAAACATCGATGTTCCATTTTAAAAACTATCACTAGATCAGACGATGCGATGTATTTCTTGCACTGTCTTAAGAAGCCAACATACTTAAATGCTTCCTTCTATACTTGTTCCAGCGAACATGATTACTCTGAACTTGTCAATATTTACACCATCTTGCTGTTACAGGTGTTATCTTATTATTCTCTCACCTATAACAGTTGGGCTTTGTTTTTGGCATTTCGTTTCTTCAGTATCAGGGTGATAATTGGTGATATGTGGCAGTGGCAAAAAGACTTTTCATTTCGTATTAAATTTTATTTTGTGTTGAAAAATTATCATCAGCGATGAGTACATTAACAATGTTAGCTTATTGGAGACGAGGTGATAGTTCAAACTCCTGGTCAGACATCTCCAACAAAACGAAGTATAAAAATGAATTTCATCTTCTATTTCCTCTCAGCAGATTTCTGGCAAAAACCTTGAGAGTAAATAAAGATGCCATGAAAAAGTTCTCAAAATATTGCTGTTCAGAGGAGACTTTAAAGTCTAGACATGGATGGTCAGAGAAGCTTGGTCGTAATCCCGAATGTAATGACATCACCAACACCGTGGAATATAACAAATATTTCTTCGGGGACTTCTTCGTAGCAGATTTCTGGTAAAAACTCTGAGAGTAAATCAAATGGCCATGAAAAGTTTCAAAAAAATCGTTCGTTCAAAGTCCATTTTAAACTTTAGGTTCTGCCACTCATGTAAAGGATTAACAGATACAACATGTGGTGGTGTGAGACTGACTGATGGGTTGTAATGACCAAATAGGTATGCATGGATTAAATAATTTTTAAAGCGAATTTTTTTTTAACAAATTTTAAACCGAACCTCGTTTTAAACCAATGTTTCGAAATGTAAAACTGTTATTCGCTTAGTATTTGCGAAAATAAATGTGAAATGAAACCATATGAGAAACTAATTTTTGCTGTTATGTCCAGTGGAAACTATTCAAAAGACTGTTTAGTGTTCATAGAACAGGATAGCCGAAGAAGTTAAAATATTACACGCGGTAAATAGGTAGAAAAAATCCAAGTTATTCAAAGTCTAGATTTTATATTTGTTTACGAATCTAAAAACATTTAAAATAATATTATATTTTCAAACATAAAAACGTAATTATTCTTTTTTCTTTTATTGTGAAATTTTATGAAATTTAATTAAAAAAAAAAAAAATAAAATTTTAATAAAATTTTTGTGTTTTTTAAGTTCAATAACATGTTGTTGTTGTAATACAAATTTTTTTGTGAAAAAGAAAATTGAAAAAAGTATTCTTTTTGTATTCCAAATGCCACACACTTTTTTGGCTTCTTGGCCAATGGATGGCATGCAATATTGCCTACAACCATTACACATTTAACCGTTGTCGGTTAAGGCATTAAGTTCTAATTTTACTTTCTACAGGTTTTCATATTTGAATTCTACCTCGTCGTCATCGTCATTGTCATCATCGACATCAATTTTTATAAGCAAATTTTGTACACGAAAAACATTGTTAAGAACCATGGAATTTATATTTGAATGCTTCTATGAGGATACACTGGATAAACTTTGTCGTAATGGTCTACAGGATCGTAGTTCTAGACGTGATGTTTTGGATCATTTAAATGCCATTATTGGTGGCTGCAGTGATGGTAAGTGTGTTTTGTTGTTATCGTTTTTTCATTTTCTTTCATTTCTTTAAAATTTATTTAAAATTTATTACAACAATTTAAACGAATTAATTATTATTAATATTATGCTCTATGCTCTATAAATTTTAGGACAAGATATGCATACGGAGGAGGTGGCCCGTATAGCTGTCTTAGCAGCCGTACGTTATCATCGCGAGAAGAAGGATCAAAATGGCGATGTGAGTTGTATTGTAATTTAATTTCTTATTAATTAATTGAATTGTTCTTGATGGAATTTCAAAAAGTCATTGAATTACTTTCTTCCACTTCAACTCATCCTAAGTTTATTTTGAGATCGAAATATGTAGAGAACTACAGTTTTCAATATAATTTGTTCTTTACATATAAGAAAAGAGTGGTGATAGTTGCAATGTTTCATTTTAGCATGAATAGACTAGCAAAGAAATTACGCTGTTAGCCATTGTGAAATGTTTTTCTGCCAAAAACTTGTCTTCAGCGAGAAATTTGGTAAGAAAAGCAGTCGTGCATACATAATTGGTCATTAGAACACTTCCGTCAGCATTACGGCCTAGTTTCTCACACCACTTTCCATTTTTTACTATTTAAGCCTTTAACTGTTTATGTCGGGTTTACTTGTCTGAATGCGATTTTATTTCCTTCTAGACGAGTATACTCGACATTAGGCAAAAAAAAAAAAAATTCTTTACGCCCTAATCAGCAGACACAAACATAATACATACATATTACTTATTCAGCCCTTCAGTCAGTATTAAGACCTAGCTTTTCACCCTACTTATGCAGTGAGTGTTCATTTTGTACATGAGTGGCGAGACCTTAAGTTTAAAGTCTATTCCGAATTTTTTCTTTTTCTGTATTTTATTTATTCTCTGAGTTTTTCGCAGGTCAGGAACCCTGGTCTTACACAGTACCTAGTAGACTATGGCGACTTCTAATCCATGTTGTGTGTGTTAATTTTATACATGAGTGCTGGAACCAATAGTTTAAAATCGAATCCGAACGACAGATTTTTGGTCAACTTTGCATGTCAATTTTATTTACTCTAAGAAATATTCGCTAAAGAAATATTGTTTTTCGATTTCTTTTTGTTCGGGAATGTTTGAGCCTCGGCCTCATGTCTAGTACGCCAACACACTACCTACTAGACTGCGGCGACTATATTCATATATTGCAGGCAAATTTCATAAAATTGATAATAATTTTACGAAATTCAGAAGCAAGTTCGCCTTGAATGTAATTTAGACTTGATAAAGTCTTGGAGCTCAATATACTTTGTGAAATAGCTGAGAGAGCTCACACATATGCTAGAATGACATTGAGAATTATCTAGGAAAGATTTAATTTGTCTGAATGACAGTGAGGAGTATATTTAACAGATACTTTTTATAATTCGTAAATTCTAGGGTAGTCTATAGAACGGTTTTTTTTATAAACATGGTTAGTTGCTGGAATTCGTATTGGTCGTGACTGTTTTATAAGAAAATTAATAAAATTTTTAATAACATTTTTCAAAAATGTTTAAATGAATCTTTTTTATATATTTTAGGTCTGTTTAATGGGAAAATTTCATAATATTTTGTATATTGCCCTGAGAACTGTTGGGATTGGGGTGTTAGAGATTCAGCAGTTGTTGTGGTATTGCTTGGTAAGTTTGTAATAAAAAAAACTAAGAAATAATAAATTATTATTAATTATTATATTAATTATTATTATATTATTGATATATAATTTTATAAACTTAAAAAATATTAATTTCCCATAAGAAAATTTTGAAAATACTCTATAGCTTTCGCTCATTGGTACTCTAGGAAGCTGTTTGTATCTATCGGTATAAATTTGAATCATGCGGTAATTTCCAATCTGGCAATACTTATGTCATTCAATTCTGTTACAATTGGGATTTATTAGAAGTTTATTTCCAAATTGTTCGAAAATGTCATACAAAATTTTGGTTGCTGAGAAGCACCAACAGTGCCCGGTATACATATGTGTATACAGTGCATACATCCGAAAGTATCGAAGCTTTGGCTCTTCAATTCTGTATCGTTCTCAAGCCGTGAGTATATCACACTCCAGTTTACTTCTGTATGACGCTTTACAAAGTTTAATTGGTTCAAGAGTTGAAGCCGCATGACAATCCACTTCGTTATCGCTTCGCCAGGAGCAAAATTCATGATAATATCGGTTTGGCCAAACAACAATCTTCTGCGATGAAGCACATTTTCATCTTGGTAGCTCAGGAAACCCATAAGTGGTCTTACAGAAGCCAGAATGGTGCAGTTTGGCCCATACTTACATAAGCAAAATGGCCATATTTGGAGATCAGGAAATCCATAAGTGATCGTACAGAAGCCAGAATAGTGCAGCTTGGCCCATATTTCCATATATGAAAATGAGGACGGCGTAACAACTACGGTCACTATGATAATCGATTTTTTCGGAGAGTGAATAAAATTGCCATGAAAAGTTTCTCAAAATCGACTTTAAAAAAATAGGTCTCGCCCCTCGTGTATAAAATTAAAATATACAAAGATAAGTTATATGCGAAGATAGGTCGTAATCCTGCCTGAAGGGTTATAATAACCAATTATGTATGTATGTATGCATATATTTAACTATGGCTTCGAGGCCATATTTTCGAATCAGTTAAAGAAAACAGCAACAAGTTTAATTTTGTTCTTGTTTTTATGTTTTCCTACAGTGTTGTTAAAATATTTTCCATGTTAATGTCTCTTTTGATTATGCCCTCTACATACATACATACATACATAAGGATGAGTATGAATATGAAAATAAGCTCGATTATGATATTTTTTTTATTTTAAATTTTACGTACATTTTTGGCATTTGCCACTTGGCAATGAGAAACAAAATATTTTGTTTTTGCTTTTGTTCTTCTTCACTTTCATTTCTTTTTAACGAGACCATTATAGACGAGATATGGTGTTAATAGGCGGTTTAATGAATAAAAAAGAGACGCATTGTTGTTGTGTTATTTAAAAAAAAACTTATGGTAGATGTTTAAAATGCATGTTATGAACACACAGCTTGAAGAAGTGAAAAACTTTTGGAA
>QOCX01000912.1:0-24517 GCA_005959815.1 Sarcophaga bullata
ATATTTGATGAAGAATTCTATACAAATTTCTGTCGTGATTCATGTGACATTACACTTCCGTTTTGCTGTTGTTGTTGTTATTATTATTATTGTTGTAGTTTGTTTTTATTACTCTCTAAACAAATATTTACAAATTCATTATTAAATGACTAAAAACGAAAAAAATTGGCTGATCATGTTCGATTATATTCTACACTACCCTAGTGTAATTAAGTGCGTTCTTAGCACACTTGGTTAATTACGGTACTATTGCAAGGGCGGTACAAATAAATTACAATAAATTTGGACGAAAAAAATTCTATATATTCACAACATAATCTCCCCTTAGTTTGAAGTCTTTTGTTAAGTGCTTCCTATTTTTAAATTTAAAAGAAAACCAAATTTTTTATTCGTTTGAACGATCTTTTGATGCCAGTATATGTCCAACATAAAAGCGTTCAAATATCTTTCACGACTTCTTTGGGTGGAGCTTTTCCAAAATGTTCAATTTTCTCTGACTCTGGCTCATGAATCGTGCTGAATTTAATCGATAACATAGGTTATGGCTTTGAGAACTGCTGTGGTTTAAGGCTTATTCGCATACATTTTCGATTAAAGAAAATCTCACAAGAACAAGTCCACACAGGCCACATACATACATACATAGTTAATTATTACAATCTTTCAGTCAGGATTACGGCCTAGCTTCTTACAGCACTTATATTGTGTATGTTTTTTGTACATGGGTGTCGGGACTTACAGTTTAAAGTCGATTCGGAACGACAGAATTTTGAGAAACTTCATGGCAATTTTATTTCCTCTGAGTTTTTTCCAGAAAACTGCTGAGAGGAAGTCTACGAAGCAATATTTTTCCATATTTTGTATTGTTGGAAACCTGGGTTCTGAACCGTGGTCTCATATATAATAAGCCAACAAACACACTGCCTATTAGACTATGGCGACATCTTGTCGGTGACAAGTTTATATCACCTCCATGTGTGATGACCATGCCCTCAAATTACTCATGCACAGCTGTAAATCACGTAGCGTCGTCCTGTTTAAATTTCATATCTTTGGTGATCACCCAATTTAATCTGAAAGAACTATCGACCTAGAGTGCTTGCCATTCGACAATATTGTTTGCTTACTTAGGCATGCAACCAAAAAACGACTCGATCCCTGAAGACTGAAGAGTTTTTCATATGAAAATTGGGGCAGTTGTCAAACACGTTTTCAATTTTTCAACATTTCAGCGAATACAAGCATTGTCGCTGGTGTTGTTGCTACAGTGGATCTTGCAAACCAGCTTCTGAATGAGATAGCAGGATAGACTAGCGGACTGATGTAGCCTATTAACTGTGGAGTTCCGTGACGTACCGCTGGAAGTGGGTAAAATTTTTTTTCCAACGGAGTGGAAGTATTAAAGTCGTTAATTTAGAGAATAAAAAAAAAACAATTTTAAAATTTAAATTATAAAGTCGATATGAAGCGACACATCTCGCCAAATCTAGCAACCATGATGGAGAAAAACTTTGAGAAACAAATTCAACTTTAGTTCAATGAAACTTAATTAAAGCTGAGATAAATATTTATCACAGGCAAAATCCATTTACTGTGTAAAATGTTAGGTTTTTATAGCAAGCTTTTGTTGCTATAATTGCTGTTTTGACCAGTTTTAAGTTTTAGATGATTGTTGACTTTGCTAAAGCCTCATTAATGGTTGTAGTCTTGACTTTTTAAGAAATAAATGTGGCAACATTCATAATAACTGTAATGAAAATAGTATTGCCCACATCAAACAAACATGAAAAGCTACGAATTATTTTCGATTAAATTCGATCTTAAAAGCAAAAAAGTTTTCTAATGGTGGTCGACTCTATATATCGATTTGTTGGAACTACTCAATGTGATTTATCGATATGTCGAACATTTTTTATCATTGATCAACACCGTTAAAGCATTTAATCGATGCATCGAAGTTAAATACTTATTTCCATGTGATATTCATAACGGATCTATAAATGTTGTGCAGAAACAGGTTTACTTTAGTATAACCAAGGCAGTGAGAATCTTTCTTGTGCAGACGATGGAGGTATATGTTAGTCAAGACCAAGCTAAAGAACCTATGACAGGCTTAATGGCAGATAAGTTTAAAATAGTATTCATCTGTGTGCATAATGTGCTGAAGTTTTCTATGAAGTAAGAAAAAGAGTTTGGAGGGATATACAAATGAAGATCTGACCGGTGATTGAAGACTCAAGATATACATGTTTTAGAATATGGATCGATAAATAAACTCCATAATCAACAATCAACATATGCCTGTGGTTGGATGCTGTACGGCATCTCATTAGAACCATTTCTTGCCAGTAAATATTGTCATTTGGAGTCGACTTTAAACTATAGATCCCGCCATTTAGGTACGTGGTGTTACAATCTGGACTGTAATCCTGACTGAACATTGTATGACCAATATGTATGTATGATATGTATAGTATGTATGTATGTATGTATGTATGTATGTATGTATGTATGTATGTATGTATGTATGTATGTGCGTTTTATTCTGGCCAAAAATCTGAGAGTAAATGAAATTGCCAAGAAAAGTTTCTTAAAAATCTGTCATTCAGAGTCGACGTTAAACTGTTGATCCCTCCTCTCATGAATAAAATTAACAAATACAACATAAGTAGTGTGAGAAGCTAGGTTGCATAAAGTTGCCAAAAAGGTTAACGAATTAAGTGTGTAAGTATTGGTATTGCGATCAATTACAGTGAATTCGATAGCTTTACCGTACCGTTTTTATGTTCCATAATTGATTGTGAAATTTTGTCAAGTTCGAGACATTCTATGCCTAGTAAGTAAAGCGTTCGTTAAGTCGTAAGGCATTCGCTTGGTAGCTTAGTTTATATGCCTTGTTGGTATATTTTTTTTTGGGCATGTTTGTTTGGAGGTTATCGCTTATCGTTGAATGTAGGCTAAAAACTAATAATTAATACGACATCTTTTTAGCATTTTAATAAATTAAACAAAAACAATAACAAAGATAATCATCAAGTAATTTAATGTTTTTTATTTTATGTTAATTGTGTAATTATTCCTGTTAATAATAATCTCTTGTGCTACTCTTTCTAAAAAAAAAAAAAGAAAAGAATTATTATAAATACAACGAGTAATCATTTTCATTGCTTTTTCTTCTTTCTGTTTGTAATTAAAAAAAAGTAAAAGAAAATAAAAAAAAAATTAGCCACACATTCTCTTTAGAAATCAAAAGAAACGAAATTAAAAGAAGCTATTCTCAACTGGCTGACTTACGGTAATTACAATGGATAACTACTATTAACTAAGTAAGTAAGTAAATAAGTGAGTGAGTAAGTGAGTTGTAATGCAATACAACTACTTTACAGGTGGTGTAATTATTTTACCTCATTGTTCTTGAAAATTCTTAAATTCTACGCATCATAATTGCAAATTCTTAATGTTACTTTGTATGTTTAAGACAAAGATGCTTATTTTTTATATTAAAAAACATAAATTTTTTATATTTTGTTTTGTTTTTTTGTTTTTAACTGATTTATTACGATTGTAATCGTGATTTAGCCTAGTTCTCATAGATCAATTAAAATAAAAAACTGCAAGAACTGTAACAGAACATAAACACATTCATACATATTATTGTATGTATGTGTGTATGTGTGTATGTATTTATGTATGTATTTATGTATGTATTTATGTGTTAAAAATATTTAAAAATGTAGACTTCCTATGAAAGAGTTCGAAACGACATTCAAAAGCAGTACAGTTAAGCTGAGACTAATTTTAAAATCTTTAAAAGCATGACATTAATCCCCCTTCTTCTCTTGGCAATTGACTGAAATTTGTGTAAAATCATCTGCTTGTCCTTCTCTTATCCAGTAACTCCTATGAGAGTTACTAGACAGCATGTAAATATTCTCTCGGATTCGCAAAGCGTTAGTCTTTATAGGCAAAACTACTACTGCTAGGTCCAAGGAAACATTCGTGATTCAACTTCCCAATTTGTCGCATTATCTAGATCGATTAGTGAATATTTGGCTATCATGATCTATCCGGTCTTTTGATGATTCAATAGATAAAACTAGATCAACTATAACCAAGATTTTGGCATGACCAATGTCGAATTCTCAACATGTTCAGTGTTTTGCCAACATATTTGATTATGGCTTTGGATGATTTAGTTCCAATAATACCTGTTAGAATGATCGCCACCATTCGCATAGTATGCTCAAATCGTGTGTTAGGATTCCTTTTCGTAAAAGCGGTCTCTTAGAAGACAGTTGATTTGTTTAAGAAGTGATACCACCAGTATAGTTCGGAAGGAAGAGGAGACAGTTGTTGTCCACTTTCTTTGCCAATGCCCATCTCTTGCGAGCCGCAGACATACACTATTTGGTTCTACAACCCTTGTCAGCTTAACAGAGCTATCGTCCATTGATGTCAAGGACATAGCTTCATTTATCAAATCTTTGGGCTGGTTTTTCAGCGTTGCGCTGATAAATTTCTTCTCCCCTGACTTTGGAGAATTTGGTCAGCACAGAGGCTCCGTTCATTTGTGGCGTTACAACGGGTCGCTATGCGTGCTAAAGTGAGCTTTTGACATCAAGGCTCCCACTCTAACCTAGCTACCTAGTATAGTTCGTTAATTCAAGAGAACATTAAAATTGTTTGCAATCTGGGATTAATTAGTTCGTTTTTTTTTATTGATACAAAAACTAAACTTTTTAAACTTTTTAGTCTAGTAGTCTCATTAGGTCTTCACACCACATGCTGAGGATTTAAATCCAACAGAGCTCTAAGCAGCACTATAAGACAACTTCTCATTGCCTTTGTTATACCAATACACACTAGTTTCTAGCACGCTAGTCTCTATATCTTGTCCAATTCCAATTGAAGATGTTTTGAAATTCTTTCTGTCTTCCTAGACAATTGGTCATAGCTTGCTATTATTCTGACCATCATTGTATACTTCCAATGCATAATTTCTGTTTTACATTCCTAGAAATTTCCTGCAACTCTTCTGCATATTATTATGGTATGTTTGCAGCTGGCAGCAGTGTCATATGAGACTCACATTTAAATCATCTACAAAGTTTGAAGTCTTCCTAGCCTAGTAGGTAGAGACATCTCCAGCAAAACGAAACACGAAAAAATATTTCTTCAATGAGTTCCTCTTATCAGATTTCTGTCAAAAAACTCGTAGAGTAAATAAAATTGCAACCTGAAAAGATTTGATTTTGAACTGTAGGTTCCACCGCTCATGTATAAAATTAACATACGCAACATAAGCGGGGTGTCACTTTTTATCAAACAAATCAAATTCCTGTTGACCACACCATAAGCAATGGCTTCATCTAATTTCGTAATTCGTATGTTTTTCTTTATTAAATGGAATATCTTAATGAATTGATGGAAATTTTTGAAATATTTTGTTTCATATACGTTACTGTAGGGTACACATGTGTTTCATTAACATAAAACAGCGTATTCATCATCAGTTCTATTACCAATGCAAATGCATAGACATTTTACTGTAGTAGGAGGGTTCATATATTAGCGAACAATTAGGAAATGCTTCTGCGAAATCGTATTTTTCTTTATCTTTCTCGGGACAAAGTCGGGTTGTGACAAAATCGATAATCACGGTAACGGTTTTCAACTGATTAATCGGTCCAAATCTTAAGCCATTTGCGGTTAATTGTGAACACAGAAAAATGTCCAAAAAAACAAAATCATAAAAAAATCGCTCTCAAACCAGAATGAGAATAATTTATAACATAACCTTGTACACTTTCATCCGTGCTGTCTTTATCTTTTCTTTGGGATTTCTCCCCTTTTACTGGTATGTAGCCTTAACCCTAGTATATAATTCGTCATTACAATCCTTTAATCCGAATTATACACACACATAACTGTTCAATTGAACGCTTCAATCAGGATTACGACCTAGATTCACACACTAGTTGTGTTGTATGCGTTAGTTTTATCAAACAATTTGAAAACCCAAGGTACGTTGCCAGATCTCCACACTAGCAATTGTATTCTGATGGCATCTATGCCAGAAAACCAGTTAATTATCACAAGAGTCTAGTCAAAGACTTTCATTGATAGAAAATTCATTTTTTATTCTGGAACTAGCACTCTACTTTCCTAAGTTTAGTGTTAAGAATTCGAAGTCGCTGTAGTTTAATAGGTAGAGTGTTGACTTGTTAGACGTGGCAACTCGAACAAAACGAAATGTGAAGAAAACCACTGAAAGTCAATAAAATTGCCATGTAGTAGCTCAACCTCAGATTACGGGTCCCCTCAATTTTTTGATAAAATTAACACACGCAACATGGGTGTTTTGAGAAGCTAGGTTGTTGTCCTGACTAAAAAGTTATTATGACCAGTTATTTTGGAAGTTAAATAAGAATTCGAAGAAGACCTGGAAGTCGCCGTAATCTAGCAGGTACTGTGTTGGCTTATTAGACGTGAGGCCACATTTCAAACCCCATGGTAGACATCTTCAGTAGAACGAAATATGAAAAATATTTCTTCGGCGACATATTTCTGGGAAAAACTCTGAGAGTTTCTAGCAACTGTCTGTGAGTTTTAAAAATTTCTCAAAACTCGTTCGTTCGGAGTCAATTTTAAACTGTAGGTCTCCGTCATTTATTGATAAAATTAACACACACAACATGGTTGATGTAAGAAGCTAGGTTGTAAACCTCGCTAAAGAGCTTTTTAATAAACCAAGCAAAAATTCGAATGTGAATTTGGACTGTTGACTGAACTGTCAGAATGTGAATGTGTACTGAGAATGCATCTAGTGAATCCCCCAAATATTTTAGAAGATTTTTACAACCAATAAACTTTACAAATACAAACTGTCAGATCCATAAAAATGTTTCATTTTAATTTATTTTAATTACGATTTTTATTTTTCTCTTCTTTTTTTTTCACGTTAAATTTTATGTTCTACCACTTAATGTTGTTCAATGGATTCTTAAACGTGTTGTAAATTTACGATGCATTTTACTTGGTCGGTGGCATCAAGGTGCTGTGGCATAATAAAATTTGTAATACTGGGTTCAGAAAACATTGTTTTTTTTTTTTTTTTTTTTTTTTTTTTTTTTTTTTTTTTTTTTTTTTTTTTTTTTTTTTTTTTTTTTTTTTTTTTTTTTTTTTTTTTTTTTTTTTTTTTTTTTTTTTTTTTTGTTACCATACTCTGTTTAAGAGATGCTAATGATTTATTGTGACATAATGACAGCAGCCTCCTTTTTTTACACCATCTAATGCTGCATGTTGTTGTAATACGTGTTTAAGCTGTAACAACAGTTTGCCCATCTAAATGACTTCTCGCTCGCCTGGTTCGTAAGTTGTCTGACTTTTACTTCTCCGGTGATTGTTGGTGATGGCTGTGGTTGGGGCTGGAATTACGTTCAGTAGGTTAATAGTTTCTGTAAGAATAACTCATTTACACTGTGTGTGTGTACTTGTGTGCATGTGTGTGTGTTTCAGTGTATTTAGAGATTACAAGATAGTTTTAATGCTAGTGCAGCTTGCAATCTGTCTTGTGTTGTGTTGTATGCAAATTTCTTTTAATGACCAGTTGAATGCATCTTGACGATCTTAAACAAATTAACTCTTAAATGAGAAGCACACAGAAAAACAAAAACAAAAACAAATTAATAAAAAAAAACCCAGAATTTAATGAGATTTTGTTGATTTTTTTTTTTTTTTTTTGTTTTTTTTTTTTGTTTTTGATTTCTTTGTATCTCAGCTTAGTTATTGCATGTGTTAAGCTTTGTTTTAAAATGATTAATTAATGATGTTTAGCTGTTGTAATAAGTTTTTTTGTTGTTGTTGTTGTTGCAATAATAATAATTGTAAACTGGAGTAATGAGTTCAATTATTATGTCACTACGATTCATAAAATTCAATTCGTATTCAGGCATTTATTGCTTAAAGTAAACTGAGCAACAAAATTAAATTCTTAAAGAATCAAACGACGTTCTTCTCACAAACTGTTAAGTTTCTGTAATTTTCGCAACTCTATTGAATTGCCATAATGCAGCAATACTTCTGGTAAATCATAGGTTTTGTAAATAAATAAGTTAGCTTAGGTTAGCTTGAAGCTTACCGTTCGCAGCCAACTTCACTCGATGGCTTATATGGCCTATAGTGTTATCCAGTGTGAAATAAACCCTCGTGTCATATTCCATTAGTAGTGGTTTTGAACCACTTCACGGTTTGTATAAAACCGGCTAGATCCCTTCGTGGCATGTTTGCCACCATGTCCTGATATTTAAACGTTCTGTCATGCAAAAACCGATGATTTCTGTTCTGCAGTGTAGAATAACTCGCATTTCGTTTCCTCCATAACAAGGCAGCTTCTGCAGTAGTTAGTCTTGGTGGGACAGATAGAAATTGCCAATAGCACGTAGTCTCGTTAGAATTCCTGTTCGAGAGCAAGTTATTCTCTTATCGAACTCAAGTATTTTCTTGGTCTTCCTGTTATCCACTGCTGGACACAGTAGTTTTCAACCAGACAACCAGATATAATGGAGCGATCACCCAGGGTTTGTTGAATTCCATGCTGTTGTTTCCAATTTGGAGAAGTATTTCTATCTCCTCCTCAGACTTCTCCGATTCTTAACGTTCCAATTCCCCTCTATGTCACAGTCTCCTGGAATCTATAATTCTAACAAGGAAAATTTGTATTTAAATTTCGAAATTAAAAACTTATACCCCCAACCCATGTAAATATGTTAACAAATGCCAATTGATATCTGACTTAAGATTACAAAAGTTCCCATATTTAAAGGAAGAAACAATTTCAATTCGTTTTTCAATTTAAAACAATTGCTGCCACTTCAATCACTTCTCAAAATATGTGTGTGAGTGGTAGGAAATATGAAAATGCCTTTCTAAAACCTATTGCCACATATTTTAGAATCTTGCTGGGATTCTGTTTTTTTTTCTTTCTTTTTTTGGCTTCAAATATCTAGGGTTTGTTATTCACATTCATAGACATGAAATTATTTATGTTGCATGCAACGTAGTTAAGTGTTTTAACACACAAATCTTGTTTGCTTAAGGGGCAAAAAAAAAGATGAAAAAAAGACGAAAAAAAAAATCATAAATCGCGTGCAAGTGTGTTACCACTCTCTCATTTGCAAACAACACTTCGCGTACATATGCAGCATGTTGCAATATTGTACTCACAAACTGACAATTTATTGATTGTCTCTGTTACTTTCTAATGATCCTGACGGTATAATCATTTTAAATTATGGTCTGAAGTCATATTAAATGTCAATACCATGGTTTTATTTTTTTCTTCTTTCTAAGAAAATGTAGAATTTCGACAAATAGACAGACACTATGGTCATAAGCCTATAATTTGAAAGGCTGTTGTGTACTGAAAGTTGTTCGTGTTTTTTTTTTTTGACCAAAATACTTAAGAGATAGTAATTTCAAGATTAATTATCTCTTTGCGAATCCTTTCTCTTTATTCTTCGAAAATTTTTCGATTTCCTTGCTCTATTAAAGCACTTTTGAAACATCCTGCTAACAGAACGAAATTGCTTTAGACTTTCCGATGCATATGTCGCCCTATTCCTCATAGATGCTCTGGGTATTAGGTTAGGTTTGCTTAGGTAAGATAGAGGAGCCCCATTTATAAGAAGAAGAGGTTGCATTTAGGCCAGCATTTCGGCCCATTTTTATACTAGACATTGACGGTAGCATAAACCATCAGTCCGAGTATGAAACATTTGCTAGAGGAAACCAACCCGAGTCCAAAATTATCTTGCTATTGCTGTAATCTTTATATTAGAGAACTCTGTTAAACACATTAGAAAGTGTGAAGGTCAAAAGATGCGTTTTTCTTTTATTAGAAATGAGGTGAAAGTCAATCTCTTCCTCTTTTTCAGACCTGCAGACGTCATTTGCCGGAATACCAAGTCTTTTGGCATGCCTGGTAAACGGACAGCTATTCATGAGAATCGTTATTATGCGATGTATTCCCATGTGATTAGAAGTAGTAGAAGTAAGTCTTTTTATCCATACGTGTTTAGGACCTAATATTGCACGTACCCTCTTTCTATGAACGAGATTAAATCTGCCTGGAAAATGATAATCGGTATACCTATGATCTCAGGCATGTCGTAGACTGCAAACTCTGTACCAATTTTGGCCAGATCAACTATGCAATTTCCAATGGTATCCCTATGATACCCCTATGATTCGGAACCCATCCTTGGAAATTGAAACTATGCTCGTTAGGAACTTAACTACACCCTGGCTGTCCGACTAAATCAAGAGATTTTCAAAGAAAATCCCCCTACCCAACAGTCATTGCATTGCTTTCTAAATGGTCATGTCTACTGCCTGTAAAACAGGGAGTTTAATATCGGAAGCCTTAATAAATATTGGGAACCTCTCCGTGTCTTTAAATCACAAGTCGCTAGTGAGATTTGTAAATGTTTGTAAGTGTTCTATTCAGAAGCTTATAGGGAACCATATAATTGACTTTGATATGACTATGTCTGCCCAAAATAGCAGCATGTTTACAGTTCAGATTAAGCCAGGATTTAACTGCCTTGATTCTTATTGACACACCCTTCTGCTTTAATAGAAGGTCAAACCACTTTCTTTGGGAAGATATTAGCATCTATTCCTTCTTATTTTCTTAGGATGATGATGGATGATTAAGCTGATTTGTGGGATTTACATGAGATCTTCAATTCAAGAGATTATGATCATGGCGTCTGGTAAATAATTTTACCCGCCTTACATATTAGGCACACCAATGCATACGAGTGTACGTGTATACCCAGTGTGCTTAAAATTTCTTTTTATTTTTTTATTCTTTACCTGGCTACACGAACACAAGCTGTGTGGTTGTGTGGTTGGTGTTGTTAAAGAGTAGGCAGAAGCATAAAGAAGTAAAAAAAAAACAATTGCGTGGCACAGTTACTAACTAAACTTGCAGCAGCAACAACAACATCTAGAAATAAAAAAAAAAAAAAAACAGAAGCAAATAAACAAAAATCCAATCCAATAACAACAAATAACATAAGACTGGCTGGCTGTCCATCCATGTGTTGTAGATAAAAATCTTCTTTTATGCCACATATTATGCCACATGTTCTACATACAAGCTGCATCACTACAAAAAAAAAAAAAAAAAACATTGCATAACCGTATAAAGCAGCTTCTATCGGCATCTACTTGCAACAAAATACAGCAAAAAAAGAAAAGAAAAAAGAATGTTTGTGTGGCAAGAATTTCTTTTTTTTTTTGTTTTTGTTTTTAATTTTGTTTTTGATCAACAACAACAATAACTCTGAAGTAACAGGTGGTTTTTTGGTTTGATTATATAAAAATTTCTTTCTCTTCAAAACTATGCCTGCCAGCCTAGCCTGTTCATCATGATCATCTAAAATATTTCAAGTTCTAGTTTGTGCTTCATAAACAATCTCGAAAAAAAAAACTGAATTCAAGAGGCGACAGATGAAAAGAAAAAAAAAATAAAATACGATCATGAACAAAAATTAGAAAAATAAAAAAAGAAGAAGACAAAAATTACCAAATGGACCCCATAAAGTTTAAGTGTTGCAACGGTTAATTGAAAATAAATTGAAAATTTGTTTGGCCAACGAAACGTGCTTTACCAAATGTCTACAGCTTCCAAACACACACGCACACACACCAACTGGTGGCATATACTTTAAGTGTTGAAAAGGCGAAATGGTCTCTAAACAAGTCAGGTGACTTGCAACAAAAAATCTTCTTAGATTGTCTAGTCAGTTTACCGGTATTTTTTTTTAGTTTATGTGTGACGGTCACTTGGCCTGATAATTTGATCGCGCATATAAAATTTGAATGCTTTCAGCTAACCATTCAAATATAAAAACAAAAAAAAAAAAAAACAAAAAAATCTTAAACATACGCCCCAAAGGAATCTTAAATACCAATTACAACGTTTCAATTCAATAAAGTTTTTTAAATGAGCCTTAAAAAATTGGCAATTTTATTACTTTTCTGTGTCTATTTATCTGTTATTTTCCTTTCTTTGTTTAATTAATGCTTTACGATTCTTTTTCTAATTTCTTCTTTAACTTTGTAGTAAAAATTTACGACTGCAATTGAGAGAATGGAGAGAATGTCGCCAGGAACTATAAAATCGATTGCTTAACAAGTCAACTTCATTTCGATATGCGCTTTAGAAGGTGTTGCCGTTATCCACAGGCTTGGTACTGTTATTCTACACCGGCTATAAGGTCTTAGTCATTGCTCTCATTATAATCAGAATATAATTTTGAAATATTTTAGGTAGACAGGCAGTCACATTGAAGACTATTATTATGGTTGTGGAGAGGTGCCTTACTACTGCGACCATGCGATCTATTGTACTCCTCTCAAACTTGATTGAGCATCCCTATAATGTCTCCTTCAAGTATATTGCCTTGAAAAATTACAGAATGCTGCTTGGTCTCAGTATTTTCAAGCTCTATTATCCAGCGCGCGGCGCGCAGGTTCGGCAGAGAGAGAAGGAGCTGGTGCGACCGTCGTCCAGGAGAAGGCCTGAGGCACGCGTTGGCGGAGATGAGGACGCGGGTGGTTATGTCGACGTCTGGGTAATTAGTGCGTAACGAATTCTCTAAAATGTCCCAGGATCATTCATTTTTATCGTCACATGGGCTCGTTGCAACCTCCTTTTTGAGTATATGTACTCTCAGTCTACAGTGCCCTATCAAAAGATCGGTTGTCAAGTTATTTCTTGATAGTCTGAGGCAAGACGCAGGTCTTTTCTTATCGTAAATTTCATATGGTTTGAGAAGATATTTTGCCTCTCTCTATTTTCTCTTTTTCTCACTCCACAGAACGATTCTAGTCCGATCGGGGGTGTGAAAGTTGCAGTCCTCGCAAGCTCTTCTGCTTGCTTCGTTTGAGCCATACCTTTCCAAAAAAAAAATCCGCTACACTCCACAGAACGCGTTCTGGTCCGATCCGGGATGTGAAAGTTACAGTCCTGGCCTGCTCATTGCCGAAAATTTCCACATGATGTGAAATCCATCCAAGAGGGTAACTTTATTTTCCAAACCTAACTATCCTGTCTGTTGTGAATCCTATCCGAATTGAATTGAGCATAACCTTCGATGGCATAGTTTTTGATACACGCGAGTTTCTCCATGGGCTCGGAATATTTCAGTCTGGAATCAAAAACTCCTGCTTGTTTTCCAAGATTCTCTCTTGACCCAGCTATATACAACAAAATAGTCATGCCTCTTTGAAACCAATATGCAGCGTCCATTAATTTTTGTTAATAAACCGCGTTAGGTACTTAAAGTCTACTGGTTCTGTACAGAAGAATGCTGAAAAGATGTTAGCCAAACGATTCCCTAAGTGATGATATCCCCTAACGAATTTCAAAGCAGATTTGTGGACTCCAAAGTTTAAGTCTTCACTACAATATGTAGCGAACTTAAATCTAACAGAGTTTCTGCTGCACCGCTGTTGAACAGGTTCCCATTTGCTCTTGTTAATAAAACACGCTCTAGTTTCACTATGTTGTTCAACAGAGCTGTTTTTCTATTTGTTCTATCTGGCCAGGCAATTGCACCGAGACCGCTGTTGCTCTGACTTCTTTGTAAGCCTTCTGCATACTAAGATGGCATGTTTAGACTTTCATGAGATGCCCTCCATGTCAAATTTACAATCCTGTGTTATTCTTACAATCGAACATCTGTCATTTTAGAAGTTTTCTTTCTTTTCTTGTCAAGTGTTTCTTGCAAGGATCTTGCCCTTGTTTATACTCAGGCACACTGTTATGAGCCAATGTCTCACAGTTTCACGATTTCTTTCAATAATGACCTAGAGAGTCTCTTTAAATTTGCATTTAAACATCAAGACTTATATCATCTGCATATACTTGTCAGTTTAAGCCCGCTTCTGCTAACTTTATTAAGAGTTCATGCACAACCAGGCTTCACATTAGTGGGAAAACGACACCACACTGTGGGCATCCTAGTGGTGTAGATCCTTATTATTTCGCTTCTTGCCTATGTAACTCTAGTAATGTTGCACAGCAGATCCGAATGAAGTAGTATTGTAATGGCTCCGTTCGTAATGTAGAAACAAGAACTTTTATTCCATTTTTCGTTTTCAAAGTTTCAAAATGAAAACAGTCTTTCATAGCTCTGCATAGATTTGCACCGATAGAAGTTTTTTAAAACAGTAGTGCCTAGTTCAGTTTATTTCACGTTCAATTAAGGTATTTTAATGGAAAATACGCCAAGACGAAGCAAACGAAAGAAACTAAAACCGGCCTACAAAATCTAGTTCAGTGTGACAGGCGGTGACAGCACCAACAAACAAACAAACAGGCAAACATACAGACAGACAGACAGACATACAGACAGACAGACAGACAGACAGACAGACGGTATATTCAGTTATATAATAAAAAATTATGAAATTTATTTAAAAAGACGTATTTGCGTGTAGCACTTTACGAGAACGGGTTTAATTATGCATTTAACAACGCCTTGAGAGAATTTCGCGTTGAGTTTTTTTAATCCTGATTTTGATTCTAGATTTTCTACTAAACGGGTATGCTAAATAGAGTGTAAGAAAGAACTCTTTTCGATCTGTTCGTGTGTGTTTGTTTGTGTTTTTAATATTTATTTAAGTAGACATTGCAGTCCACATTTCTTTTTTATTTTTATTTTAATTTTAATTTCAATTTTTTTGTTGTTGTTACTGTTGTTTTTGTGTTGGCTTTACCAATTTGGTGTTTAACTGTGATAAATTGCTTAGATATGATTGGCTATTCAGCTGTTATTTGTGCAACTTTTTTGAAAAAAATGTGACACAGAAAACCGTTAGAAGCATAAATACTTGCAACTGTCCCCCCATCACTACTCTACTTGTGTACTCTACTTGCCTATGCAAATGAATCTAACGAGTATTGTTTTGTGGTATCTTTCATGATAATGATGCTGATGCTGATGCTGATGCTGATTGTTGTTTCGGTTCTCATATTTATTTTTCGTTTTTTTTTTTGTTTTTGTTTTTCTCTCTTAACTGAACTGCATTATTTGACAGTCGTTTAAGGCATATTTGCATTATAATCAGCGGGTAAATGATCTCACCAGTGCATTGCGTAGACAACAAATGCAAAAAAAAAAAAAAATTGTTAGTGGCTGTCTCTTCGCCTTTAGCTACCCTCTCTCTATTTGGTGGCGAGTTTGTTTTGTATAGTTGTTGGCGTAGCTAACCGATAACGATCAGTTTCGTTTCAAAGCAACAAAAACTTTAGAAATCACAAAAACAACAACAAAATTCGCAGAATTAACAACAATGTGACTGTGAATGACATAAAAGTGAGTTGCTCTTCTAGTGGGTGTTGTGTGAATTGTTTTTATGAGCGCTGTGAAGCATTTGTAATCCATGATGTATGGAGCGCTATTAAGCTCAGGTATTCTCGTGTTTTATCAGTGAAAATCATTTTGAAATATTTGTTTTGACATTTTGAAACACTTAATTACAGTCTCAAAAGATTTGTCTTCAATTAAGCAGAATAAGAAAACAATTTTAGTTTCAAGATAATAAGAATACCCTTCAATGTCGGTATGTCGGTATGACGGCATGTACATTGAATTTCCCGTATACTCTACAAAGAACACAACACAACTGCAATGCATATAATTTGTAGGCCTCGTATGTTATTACAGAGGACTAAGCCAGTTGATGAAGGAGCAGGAAACAATTACATTCCGATTCCTTTATTTATTAAAAATGGCTATCGTACTCCCTAAATAGCTAGAAAATATTAACGAAAGTGTTGTTGAATAGATCTTGTGTTTTGGGTCTTTGGGGGGTTACTATATACGTATGTAATGTCACCCATCATGTATAGGAATCTAAAATATCTAGAGTCTTGCAAACTGCTTAGGGACAGGTAATACGATTTCTGTAAGGAAACCTTTAGCTTTTGGCATCAGTGTTCACTTCACTCGAATTATGTTGAATTTTTCAGGAATTGCTTTAGACGCCATATTGTAAGCAAAATTCAATTAGAAGAGTTCATAATTTCCTTCTAGTTATCTTTCAAGAACGTCGATCCAAGCGGGTCAATAGCTAATGACTCTATTTACTCTTCGAAACGAAAGTCTATGACCTTCTCGTAGTCGTATTGACTCATAAGTGAACGTTATTGGATGTAACGCATGGACTTCTCCTTGGGCTCGAAATATTTCATTCTGGTTCCAAAAACTCTTGCACCTACGACAAGATCTGTTCTTGATCCATCTCTATATCATTATAATCCTTCCTTTAGAGAGTATGCAAATTTCTTGATTATCCCTTTTATTTTTGTTGTTAAGTCTCGCTGCGAAGCATTTCAAAAAATCATAGTCAGGGTTGATACCGTGAACAGTTAAGAAGGGACTTACTAGCCAAGCGATTCTTTAGATTCTGAAATCCCCTAAAGAATTCGATGTTAGACTTGTATATGTCTCAACAACCAAATTATAGTTTGTAAAGATGTGGTCTACCAAACAAACATTACATACGTAATTTTTCATTACAACCCTTCAGTCAGGATTACGATCTAGCTTCTCTCACCACTTATGCTATGTGTGTTACTTTTACATAAGAGTACAGGGCCATAGCATTTAAAGTCGACTTCGAAGCATATATTTTTGAAAAACTTTTAATGTCAACTATATTTGCTCTCAGAGTTTTTGCCAGAAATTTCCTCTCAGCAGATTTTTGGTAAGCTTTTCAGGGCAATTTTATCACAAATCAGCTGAGAAGAAGTTGCCGAAGAAATATTTTTTTCCAATTTTTTTTTTTTAAGTTTGACCTGGGATTTGAACCGTGGCCTTAGGCCTAATAAGTCAACACACAAGTTCAATACATTAGCTTAGCTTATGGATTTAAGGATTTCACTTGGCACTTTGGCATTTTAACCGATTAAGAAAACATTTTTCGTATTCATTTAAATTCAAATTTTAAATCTGGCAACTAAATGGTATTCCTTCATATTTATTTGCTTTAAAATTAGAATCCTGGAGCAACTGGATTTATTATTTTTCTACAACTAATTATTTCATACGTCATAGACTATTATTTAGGCATCTTAGAATATTGTTTTAATAAAAAAGTACGTAATGAGCCTTAAAATAAAACATAACCTCAATAAAATATCGTATAAATTTGCTCTTTACTGTAATTTTTTAAGGCGACTTTTAAACGATTGTCGTCTTCCTTTGAATGTTTGACTAATTTCTTGATTTTGTTTTTGTTTTTAATCTTTTAAATTTGTATGTACCCAGTGTATACAGTACACACGCACAAATACATAAATTCTACGTATTTTTCAAACAAATTTTCGAAAAAATTTTTACATAATTTATTTTCATTTCCATTTAAAATTAAAATATATTCGCTTTACAATTGAAACTGAACAGGTACTTTAAATAAATCTTTGAGTAACACGTAGAGAGAAAGAGTGATAGAGGTAGAGATAGAGAAACAGCAGTAAATTACCGGTTTCACTTGTCCATTCTTGGTATGGCTCTTTAAATAGAATAATTACAGACGTGTTGTTGTTGTTGGTGGTGTGTATGGTATGTTTGGCTTTAGAAGAACTACCCCAACAATATTGTTTACGTGTTGTATACACACAAACCTACTTTCAATGTTTACATTTGAAGTTAAGAAAAAAAAAACAACCACGACGATAACGATGACGAAGGCAACGATGTCGACTTTTAACGAAAAAGAAAAAACGTGTACAACATGTTATTATAATTATCATTCGATTTGTTTTGATTCTCATATTCGTAAGAAACCCCATGCATGCGATGTTCGATGTTTTTTTTTTTATTATCAGCACAAATGGGAGAGTTTTTCTTGTTGTTATTTTATGGGAGAGTTTCATATTCTTGAGAGCAAGCAATATTATTTACCAGGCGATGTTTTGTTTTCGGTTTGTTTTTGTTTTTGTTTTTTTATCGTATATTTTTGCTCTACGTGGGGAACCTCTGAACAAAATGCACGGCAAAGACTGAACGCAGTCATTTACTAACAACCAGCACCTACAGTTAGTTTAGCCGGTGTCTTGTGGAATATCGCTTGTTGTGTGCGATTTGTGTTTTTTTTATTTAATTTTCGTGCGCTATTCTCTCTGAACAAACTCACTTGCAGTGATAATTTTTTTGTGTGTGTTATGTTACGTGCGGTTGATTAATTCTTGTGAGATTTTTTTTGTTTTTTTTTTTTGGTTTATAAAGAAAGAAAATTAGAACAACAGTGTGAAATGGTGGAAAATTAATTAAAGAAACAAAAAAAAAACAACAATTGTGAAAATTAATTTTGAAAAATTACAAAAAAAAGAAGAAAATAATTAAAAGAACACAACAAAACAAATTGTGTTAATACCGTTAGAACTGAAACACATGATCATTTTTATTATTGATGGTTTTATTTTCTTGCCTCCTCTCGCTCTCTGTTTGAATATGATTTATTTGTACAAAAACAATTAAACTGACAAAAACTTCTAGAGTTTAAATTAAAAATAGAAAAATAGAAAAAAAAAACCAAAGAGCGCAGTTTTGTAGAGAACGAATCCTCCCCTCCAACTGTTTAGTTATTAATTTCATTATTTGGAAAAGCCATTAATATCGGTGTGCTTATTTTTCCTTTTCAGTTTAAACAAATTGCTTTTATTTTTTATTATTTTTTTTTTGTTTTTTTTTTAATAAATAATTGCTACAAAAAACTAATTTAAAAATAATATTAAAAAAAAAATAAACAAATAATTTGCGTGCTTTTTATACATCATTTACGGTTATTTACATATTTGTAACAAAAAAAAAAAAACAAAAAAAGAAAAAAGAAAAAAAAATTACGAATAATTTGCAAAGCAAAATAAAGTGTTGCGATTAAGATTGAAGTGTATTAAAACAACAACAAAAATAAAATAAAAAACAATTTTTTTTTAATTTAATTTAATAATGTGTGTGAAAACCTATAATTTTTAAAAGTAAGAGCCTATTTTCATATTTAATAAATTTTTATTATATATTACAAAAAAAAAAAAATCATACCAAAAATTTTGTTACAACTCGCGCATTTAAAGTTCTACTTTCGGAGTCCAAGAAATTTTGTAAAAATTTTAGAATTTTAATTCCTTACTTAGTCATTTTTTTTTGCTCCTGGTAAATAAAAAATAAAATAAACTGCACGGTCACTTCACAGTCAGATTTCAGATTAAAATAGTCCAATATTAGCTTGGTTTACTCATAGCAAATGAAATGTATTGTATTTCGATTGACTTTATTTTTCCCGCACCGATTTTTTGATAACAATTATGTTCGCAGCCTAGTGTCAGTTGAGTCATTTTTTTTTCAAATCTTGGCACATAACACTTTATTTGTTATTAATAATGATATGTTCTTTAACCCTTTGCACCCGAACGACGCCATTCTATTCTTTACTTTAAATCGAACGGCGCCTAAGAGGCGCCATTACTATTTATGATATGTTTCTTTTATTTGTTTGTGTTTTTGTAATTCGGTATGTATCGGTATATAATTGTAGAGCCTCCGAGCTCGCCTGAGCTGGCGTACTTCTTCCGAAATCCTATTTAATCGATTTAGGAATGCACTTTACTTCTTTCAAGCTGGCCATTGCGAGCAAATTCTTTCGAGAAGCCAACGTATCCTGGGTCAATGAGGTGTCCTGCTCCACTGCTAGGTTCACTTGTCCCTCAATGGATAGAAAGCGCACCAACCCGTTATTTGGACTTGGTCGTAACGTCATCTCGGTCACACTGCTCAAGTGAGCTTTTGGTATCAAAGCTACAACTCTAACCTAATCTAACCTATCCTAACCTAACCTAATCTAAATGAAAATACTCATAAGCAAAATCGAAAAAAATTTTTTTATTAAAATTACTGTTGGTAGCTGAATACCCATACTAAAAAATGATTCGGGTGCAAAGGGTTAAGGTAAATTTTATTAGAACATGGACTTACAAGAATTCTTAGCATATGACTTTCATAGTTCTCTACTTTAAGCAGCAGCCCTTAATTCGTTCAACTGGTTCTTTAGCTAGTACTCTACAACATGTTCTATTCTATTGTATTTCTATTTCTACTCCTAGTGCCTAGTGCAAATTCCATTATAGTATAGCTGGAGTAATAACTCTGCATTCTCCTCTCGGAATATGTTATATTCACTTCCCTTCTGTGAATTTCCATTTCAATGATTTCATAAGCTGCTAGCATTTTTACACCTCCTCTCAGAATCGTAGACGTAATCATTTATAATTCCTCCTGCGAGTTTACATTTACATCTCGTTACATCATTTCCTGTGCTTGAAAGATAAATTTTTTAATTTTTGTTGGCAGCTTTTGCTTTTGGCGAATTAATCAAGTGCCAGGATTCGCAACTGTACAGTAAAGCGTCGATTTTAAGCAAGCATTGAAAACACTGAGTTTTTTGATTTTTTTATGTTCTATTATCTCTCTCTTACGTATTCTCTTACGTATTCTACTATCAATTACGAGAGTAAATTCATCCTTTGAGGTTGCTAAACTATTCGGGAAAATTAATTCATTGACTTCCTCTATATTAGTACCACGAATCTTGGTGAGTTTTATTATATTCTACTTGAAGCCGTTGTGAAAATCAAAAATCAGTTGTTATCAGCAAGTTTTAAGGACCTAACATTTTCAAATTTACGTCCACGTGTGTTTGTACTCTCTCTCTCATTTTAAAACCAACTTCTCACAACACATTGACACATTGTTTATAAATGACAGGTGTTGTCCTTCATCTTAAATATCTTAATGAAATACAGAAAAAAAAAACAGGTTTAAACAATTCACCATCTGTTGTAAAATTTATAAATACATCCCCTGCAAAATTTGAATCCAAGTTGTATTAACACTACAAATGTTTTCTGTTCGATATGAGGAAAACAATTTTTAAAAAGCAATCTTTTCTAGTCTCGGCTTAGAAGCAGACTTCAGAAAATTTTTGTTGAAAATAAAACTTTACAACACAACACTATACAACAACAGTATCAGAGTTACCAAATTACAAACTGTGCTAAAGTAACAAGAGTATGCCAAAAACTACTGGATGCTGGATTGCATTTCAATTCGTCTCGAAACTTTTAGTCACACCATTAAACTTTCTCGCCAAACTATTTGTAGTTGTTGATAAAACTTAAATTCATTCTCACTCTCTCAATATTACCAATTCCAGATTCAAACTCCCAGTGAGGAGGTACTTTGAGATCGCCGTAGTGTAGTATTTAGTTTGCTGGCATATTAGACGCGAGGCTACGAGTCAAAACCTAGGTCAGACATCTCCAGCAGATTTCTAGCAAAAAATCTAAATGAAATTGCCATGAAAATTGCCGCCACTCTTGTATAAAAGTAATACACGCAACATAGATGGTGTGCGAAGCTTAGTCGTAATCCTAACTAAAGTGTTATAATGACCAATTGCGTTATGTTACGAGGAGGTACTTTAGTTCTGCGACCATACGGTCTATTGTTCTCTTTTCATACTTTATGGGGTACCTCTACCACCGTGTATCCTTCTGGGATGCATTAATGCCTTACAGATTCCAAGAATGACTTACGATGTTTCATTCCCATTGTCACAGAATCTATATGTTGAGCTTAAAACAACTCTCTTTTTGAATAAGTGTACTCTGAGTTTACTGTCCTCTGTCAGGTTATTACTTGACAGTGTGATGTATGACCCAGATCTGCTCTTATTGTAGTTTCCCATCAAAAGTTTCGATTGTCTTAAACGCAATTGATTTGAGAAATAGCCTTTGCCTCTCTTTATCTTTCATTTCATGGAGCAACGCTTTTCAAAAATCTACTTCTACTCCACAGAAGAGTTCTGGTCCCAATTATTGTCGAGTATACCTCCTTAATTTTATTCATGAATGGCGGGACCTCTGGTTTGAAGTTGACTCCGAACGACAGATTTTTGAGAAACTTTTCATGGCAATTTTATTTTACTTTCAGAGTTTTTGCCAGAAATCTGCTGTGAGAGGCAGTTGCCGAAGAAATATTTTTTTTTCATATTTCGTTTAGTGAGGTTTGAACCGAGACTTTACAGAATTCGTCTCTACATAGGGTAGCCTTATTCTTCCTATCTAATAGATTCAGCTTCTGCAAACAGCCTCATACTATCTTTAATTTAACCTCACAAAAACGGAGTATTTGAATGGCAGCTGGAGTGTTAAAAAGTTTTGCTTTGTTTGAAGTAAGTTCTGTTGCAACTAATATTTCTTTCATACTTTCTTTCATTATTTCTGCAAAAACAACGGGTTCATTCTGAACAAACCAAAAAAGAGTTAATCCTTAAAAGAAAAGGGTAACCTTAATTAAGTTTTGCTACATTAGCATCAAAATTGGCCTCTAAACGGTTTTCTTCATGCTGGTAATTACATTCCAAAAAAAATCACGTTACTAGCCAAGGTGCAGTAAACATAATTGCTACCTTCACGATGTCACACTAATGTGGCATTAATTTCATTAAAAAAAAACAATTCGATTGGCTTAACTTATTAGAGTCAATGTTTAAATTAAGCAAAGGATATTGTAAATTGATTACCCTATTGAGTCTAATCAATCATCATCATCACTTGGACTCTTTATTACCAAATTATTTGTAACCAATTATGTAGAATTGATTGTGCAACAATGTTGCACATGAGAATATAAATAATTTTTATTTCTTAATTTATTTTCAAGATTTTTTTTATTAATGTTCTCTCGCTGTCTCTGTCTCTCTCTCTCTCTCTCTCTACCTCTCTGTGATATTTTGTTTATTGCTTATCTATCTGCTAGTTTTTTCTTCTTTTTTTGTTGCTTTAAAAACACGTTGTATTTATGTTTTTGAAGGTTTTATTCGTTATTTTTCGTATATTTTTGAAGCAAATTAAGATCCATCATGTTGTGTGTTGGTTCTTAGTTTATTGGCATTCTGTTTTTACTCATTGGTTGTTCTTAAATTCTCAAAATGTTGTCGAAAAGGTCAATTTTGTTCTGCAGCAGCATGCATTCCATTGAGAATCAAAAATACGAACGAGAAATAAATTTTTTTAATTTCTTGTATTGAAAAGTAAATGCTAATGAGTGTATGGATTTAAGAATTATTTTTGTTTGATTGCTTGAGTACACATTCTATATAAGGCCTGCTTCCAAAAGGGTTAATTTGCTTAATTTTGTTATCGTCGTTCGTAGATTATTTTCAGAATCATGATCAATTTGGCCAAACAAATCAAAACCAAACAACAAACCAAGCAATTAGACACAAATTTTCTTTGATTTTTCATAGTTATTCACACGTTTTCAAGAGGCAATCTATGTGCCACTATCGAAACTAAGAACTAAAGGGTGAAACATCTAAAAGTTTATATTAAAAAAAAAGGTAATAACAGAAAAATGGTTGTAGTTTCGTTTCGAAATGAAATATTATTTCATTCATTCATATGACTAACGCTGCGATTGGGACCAATTTTCATGCACTTTTCCGAGTATATGGGGTCGTATCTTGGCCTAAATTGTGTCTGGTTTGCGGGTATAATACTTTTCTTTAACACAGCGCCCATAGAAGATAGTTTGTGTCAAATCGTAGGTTCTTGGCAGCCAATTGACATCACCATTTTGGACTAATTAAAATAGCCATTACAAGTTTAACGCAATAAATTGATTGTGACATGAGATGTATGACATCTGTTGAAACCAAACATTGTCTACATCAGTCATACCATGAAGAGCGTATACAAAAAAATTGATTATCATGGCGCGGAAGGCGTAATAGTTGGCCATCCTCATTTTCAAAGAAATATGGGCCAAAGAAGTCTCCTTTCCACAAGACATGCATCTCGTAATGAATGTAATTAGTTAGGTAAGCCATGTGTGGTTTTTGAGCCTCCAATACGGCAATTTTGCTTATTAACGCTCCCATCAAGATGAAAATGAGCTAATCCGAAAAGATATTTTTTTTTTTTTTTCAAAATCGACATCATTGTACAGGTGTCTCGTTGGCCAGTAAATCCCAACGTTGCACAAATCGTTTCATTACGTTCAGTGCAGATAATATGCCAAATTTTGTGACAGAATAGAACGACATAAGGATGGCCAGATGCGAAATATCCAATGGTTCAAACCTATAGATGGTCCACCTGATAGAAATGCTTCTTTAGAACGTAATGAACGTATATATTGAAGAAAATGTCTCTTTTTCTCTGACCGTCCCTCTGCTCTGGCTATTCATTATTTTTGTTTATTTTCAAATAAATTTTTCATTTTGGTGCTGCTGATGTTTTTTGGTTGAAATAAAATTTTAAATAGAAATACATTTGAACATTTGCCAAAATGGGCAAGACAAACTTTCAGACAAATTCATTTCATACGATACAAAAAAAAAAAAGAAAAAATACAAAATTTTCGTCAGAAAACCG
>QOCX01000912.1:33831-64530 GCA_005959815.1 Sarcophaga bullata
TTTTTTTTTTTTTTTTTTTTTTTTTTTTTTTTTTTTTTTTTCGAAAGAATTTCTAACATTTTTACATGACTTAACAAAAGAAGAATTTTATGACCTTTTCTGTGGAAAAACAAAAACTGTTTTTATTTCAATTTTCACCTGCTGCTCTCTGGTAAGACGTGCAGCAAATGGTATGTATATGAATGCCGTATATATGCCTATATTTTTTCTTTTATTGTGTTGGTCAAACACCAGCTTACCAGTTGGATTTACTTGAAGGAAATTTTTGTTCGCTTAAAAAAAAAAAAAAAAAAAAAAAAAAAAAAAAAAAAATTATTTCTTCTGATAATGCGTTTTTGAGTTATTTTTTTTTCTGTTTTTTTTTCATTCATTCATACTTTTTTTCGTTTTTTTTTTTGTCTTTTTTTTACTTTAGTTTTTTTTATCAAAATCTAATCTTTGACATAAATTGTCAGTGTAGAAACAAACGTTGTAATAAAATTAAGCTGGTTTTTCATTGTTTAAATACGATTTTTTATGGATTTCTCATTTTTTCTTTTCTTTTTTCGGATTTCTTTTCATATGACATTCTAGAATAGAAATATTGTAACATCATCATGTTGTGTGTGCTTCTTTTCGGTATTTTGATTTGCTATTTTGGAATTCTAGGAATCTCATAAAAATGTCAAATTATAATGCCTTCCAGTATGCTATGAGTTTACATTTCCAAAAAAAAAATTTTTTTTTCCTTTTTTTTTCGTAAATAAATATTGGATTCATTCCGGAAAATAAAATTATTATTTATTAGGAAAATAAAAAAAATTTTTTAAAAACTTTTTTAGAAAAGGTTTCACAAAACTGCCTCTACAATCTATTTCCACCAATAAACTCTAAAACTAAAACAAAAATCTTGTTTATACATTTTCTTTTAATCTTGGCTTATATAGTAAACTGGACACTTAACATGTCATATTTTACAGGCAGGAAGCAACAATTTTTAAACAATTTTCATCATTTCCTAAAACAAATTAAACAAAAAAAATTATTCTTTATGCGTTGAAATAATAAAAAAGCTTCTGGAATTCTTCTCGATCTAAAATTCATGAAATCGCCATTGTCTATTGGGTAGTATGTTGGCTTATTAGACCTGAGGCCATGGTTCAAACCTCAGATTAGACATCAGACATCCAACAAAATTAAACCTCAAAGAAAATATTTCTTTGGGAACTTCCTTTCAACAGATTTCTAGCAAAAACTCTGAGAGTAACAAAAAAATAATTGCCAAGAAAAGTTTCTCAAAAATCTGTCATTCGAAGACGACTTTAAACCGTAGGTCCAGTATAGGCTAGGTTGTAATCCTGAGATAACCCAATTATGATTTCTCTTCATGAGTACCTAAAACAAATTAGAAAACAAAATTTTCTTCATTAGTTGAAATAACAAAAAAGAAAAAAACTTCTGGTTTTTTTTTTCTCGATCTCTATAATCCATGCAGTTTTGTCCTACAAACGAATTAAGAGTGAAATTTTATTAATTCCCTGCTTAAATTCGATGTGTAGTGGTAATTTTTTCCCAAAACTTGCCTTGCATGTTTACAACACTGATGATTCCTGTAATTTACTATCGGATCTAGAGATCTCCGATAGTTTTACTTACGATTAAAAGATAAAGTCGGCTTTAAAATTCAATATCCGATCGCCATGTCTCCGATATTTTCAATGGATTTTGAATTGATAATACAAACTGATATGGATTTGTGTTAGCTTACGGATGACTTGCATATTCCTGTATTCTGTCCACGTTAAAAAAATGCCAAAAAAAAAAAACTTCAAGTGACCACATTCATACTACATATATAAAGAATGACTGTTCGAATACACCCTATTATTAATAGGAAACGTAAATATGTAGAATACCCTGCCGATTTGTAGAATTTTCGGTTCGGGACATATTTGTCTCTGTGGTCATTAATGGGTTAAAGGATACTTTCACCACCTTATAGTAGACCCGATTTACATATTAGAATTGTATTACATTTTCTTTAACGATCATACTACCAATTCTCACGAGATGGCCTCTATTGATGTAGTTTATTGGCTTGGAACTGGGAAATTAAGTAGTTAAGAGACATTCAAAAGATCGGCAAGAACGGCAAGATCGGCTAACCAATGAATTCTAATGCATGCTCTTGCTCTTGTTAATCAATAGATTTGTGTACCCTAATAAGCACTTTTGTACTTTGCTGCAAACGTTTGAAACGACTCAAAATAGCCCACGAAGCACTGGTCCATACATAAGAACTGTATGCCTTTTACGGTCCAAAAATGGATGTGTTTAATAGAAAAAATGAAATGAAACTTGATGAATTCTGGTTTTAGCGATCACGCAACTAAATTTAAGAGTTCATAACATTATAACATTCTGCGAAACCACAGCAGCCTACACTGCATTGGATTTCCAATACAAGGTGTTGGCAAAGTATATCCATTATTTTTGCACGATTCAATTTCAGCAATCGATATTAAGAAATTGTCCATGTTAAAATGAATTGTCCCTCAATAAAATTAATTAGAATATAATGAATAATCAGAAGTCAGGCATGGACTATAGGGTAAATGGATCCTTTTTGACTTTTTCGGTCTTAGAAACCATATTTTAGGCAAATCCAGTTTGACAAACGTTTTATTATTTGCTCGCATCGTGATCAAATGATGACGTATTCTCGTATTTAAGAGAATTATTTGGACTTTTTCACAATTAGCAGTTGAAATATTTTAAATTTTTGCTTTCTTTTATTATTTAGAATAAGAATTTCGAAATTAAATTGGAAATTTATTGTCTCATAAGAAGTTTTAATAGAAATTTTTCCCACATAAGTTATAATATGTTGAGAAATAAAATTTTTATTGCAGAATTTCATAATTTCTCCTCTAAAAATATTACACAACAATTGAAACAACATTTTATTTAAATCACCACACTTTTTTTTGTTTTGTTTTAATCATACTTTGACTTTGAAATTATTTTTAACAAAACAAATATTAAAAAAAAACAACAAAAACAGCAACAAAAAGAGAAATAAATTCTGTACAAATCTTTTTCATGATGCATCAAAATTATCTTGTACGTGAAGCACTAAACACTATTGTTTCCACACGTAAGTTTCCAAGATAAGGCCTAGAGAACGAAACAAAAAAAAAAAAAAAATTATCAGCAAATGAAACGAAACTGCAAAAAAAAAACATAAAAAAATTTATGAAAATGTGTATTTAACACGTTTATCAGTTTTATCTCTCGCAAATACATACATACATACATACATATTTATTTAATTTATTTTTTATTTAAATTTTGATAAACGTAAACAAATAAAACAAGAATAAAGTTCTGCAAAAAATGTTAAAATGTTGCCTCCATAATATAGCCGCATTAACTCACGCAATATGAAGAATTTTTTTTTTTATTAATTTTTGTTTTATTTTTAAAGGTTGTTTGTGTTGTTATTGTGAAGCGTTTATTGTTAAAATTAAAAACAAAAAATTAAAAGAAATTTAAAAAAGTCATGGAAAACCAAATATTGTTTACATAATATTATATGTACAGTGGATAGCAAAAAGTTTTAGTACGGCATTATAGTATTTTAGCAATATTATGAATTTTAGCCAAAAGTTTGTATAAAAATTTATACATACATAACATACATAACATTGGCCATTACTACCCTTCGGTCAGGCTTACGACCTAGCTTCTCACACCACTTATGTTGTGTGTGTTAATTTTATACATAAGTGACAGATTTTTTCTTTAGAGAAACTTTTCATGGCAATTTTATTTACTCTCAGAGTTATTGCCAGAAATCCGCTGAGAGGTAGTCGAAAATAGTCGAAATATTTTTTCATGTTTCATTTTTGATCTGATCGGGGCCTTTCGTCTAATAAGCCAAAATTTATAGTTTTTATATTTATTTCATTAATTTATTTCTCTTTTATTATAAAACAAGTAAATTTTTTATATTTTTCACAAAACAAAAGAAAAAGTAAAGAAAATATGCTGGTAACTCTACATTTTGTCACCGCAAAAGTGTAAGTACGCATCGCAATATTTAACGAAAAAGCATTAACAAAAACATAATTTTTGTTAAAAATCGTTTACATTCATAACGGTAACTTAAAACTTGTCTAAAGGTATTTATAATTTGCCGGCCAAAATGTAGTCACCAAAATGTTTTCATTATTTTTCTTTTATTTTGTGAAAAACATAAAAATTTGTTTGTTTTATAATAGAATAGAAATAAATTAATTGAAATAAATATAAAAACTATAAATTTTTATGGAAACTTTTGGCTAAAATTCATAAAGTTCCTAAAATACTATAATGCGTACGAAGACTTTTGCTGTCCACTGTATATGGCCATACGTACAAGAAAATTTTATGACAAAATGAGAAGAAAAAAAATATGTTTTAAATGTCAATCATATAAGTATTGTGTGTATGGTATAGTGTGTATGTTTTTCTAAATGAAAAGTTTTTAAATTTTTTTTTTTTTATAAAAATATTCTTGTTTGCAATAACTAAAGACATCTAAAAGATATTGTTCCTACTGCTGCTTATTAGACGTCTGCAACTGTAAATATTAATAAAAAAGAAATAAAAAAAATTAAACGTCATTATTTTAACGACTGCCTGCCTACCTACAGTGGAAATTGTTTTTTTATTTTTTTCAATTTTATTTTTAAAGTCTGCTTTTATTGTATATTCCTCGTGTATTGTATACAAAAAACAAAGTTCATTTGATTGTTTCTCTGTCATGTTGCTGTAATTGTTTGTTAAATGTTAAAATATACAAAAGTTACTAATAACACCAACAACAACAACAACAACAACAACAATTATAATGTATTTATAACGAGTTTTAATTATTGTAATAATATTTTTTTTAAATTACATTAAATCGTACTACAGTACAGCATCAAAGTAGTCAGACAGTTTAAAAAAAAGTAACAACCAAACGATGAAAGTTGCTTGTTTTAGAAGCAAAGAGAGGCAGAGAATTGAAAATAAACGAAATAAAAAGAAAAACGGTTAAGTAAAGCTTACTAGAGTCTAGTACGTACCTTCTGGCCAAAGCTCTAAGAGAAACAAATTGTTGCTATTGAACCGCCATAAAATTAACAAACATAGCATGGGTGGTACGTGTCAGGTGTAGTCCTATAAAAAACTATATTTGTGCGTGTTTATATACATACATACATATATATATGAGCATATGAGTCTGGTTCATTGTATAACAGCAGCCAATATTTTTTCATGTTAAGTTTTGTTCGAGATATCTGAGCTGGAATTTGAACTACAGGCTGTCGTCTAATAAGCCAACATTTCCAACTAAAGTTTAATGGAAGTTTAACGCTTAAAAACTAAGTACAAAATCTAAATCCAAATATACTTTGTTTTATGCAATCTATGAATCTACGAATTGATCTGAGTCTGGTTCATTTGTACAGGTTAGTACAGGCTATAACGGCATTATTTCATAGGTTCGAGCTACATCTTTATCACTCTTGCTTTATAGAAAGTTAAGCACTACAGAAAAAAAATAAAATTTTTTGTGCATTGAATTTTCTTGTTCAGAATTTTTTTTCGTAACTTGAACTTTAAAATAAAAAAACTCCCTAAGACTATGTGCTAAGCTTTAATATCCAGCGCACAATTATCTTGAGCGGTGAATGAATAGACAAACATTTCAAAATCATTATGGGTTCAATTGCTTCTGAATAGCACATTAGAACTTTTTTTTATACTCCTTTAGGAAATACTTTGTCTCCAATTATGTCAGGGAATTTTACTATCACAGATCAAGGAGATTATATAGGCCATCTGAGTTGCGCTATCGTTTCTTAACTCAAATAAACCCAACAATACTGTGACTGCCTTTCAATGCCCATCGGTATATATTCAATACCTGCTTGTCTATATATCGCGCCAAGGAATAAAGTAGTTTAACCGAAACGATTTAATCATCACGAAAGTTATACAGACTTTCCAAGGTCTGAGTGTCTGTAAGAGTCCGAGTAGTCATTTCATATAATGAACAAGCCCTTAGCTATAAACACAATAGACGCGACACAGCATAGAAATTTTGCAGCAACAATTTGCTTGTTGTTGTGCTGCATTTAAAATAATCACATCCATATACACTCATGTACTCCATTGTTGAGAGATTGCTGTTTTCTGTCTAGCATCGGCTTCTAGTCTAATTTTTGATCCAGCTATACTGGTTATATGTTTGATCCATCTAGTTTTAAGTATACATCTCAGGCAGGAAGCAAACAGGAATTATTATTGATCTCGACGTAAGATATCTAGGCGGAATAGTGCAAAGTAATACCGCCATTGATTCTCAATTGTAGGCGTGAAATTATGTAGTCCGTTAATATTCACATCATCAGTTCCATACGAAGGTTGTTTAAAAGTGATTTTTTTTTGCATTTCCCCTAAGCGTTGTCCATAACAAGAAAAGCAAATTATGTCAATAATTATGATTTGAAGTGTACAGGAAATCAAAAGGAGAACACTGTACATGCTATACAGAGTGCAGTTGAAACCATGATTTTCAGTTGTGAGTATAGCACTGCTTTCAAGCCTATATAACGCAATAAATTACATTTTCATTACAACCCATTAATCAGGATTCGACCTAGCTTTTCATGCCGCCCATATTGTGTTTGGGATAAAGTCAACTGTGAACGACAGATTTTTGTAAGACGTTTTCATGACGATTTTATTAATTTCCGATATATTCACAAGAAGACTGTTGAAAGGAAGCGGCAGAAGAAATATTTTCTCATATTTCGGTGACTGAAGTTAGAGTTGGCTCTTGTCTAATAAGCCAATTAATCATTTTAAAGTATTTCTAAGTTTATTTCTTGGTTGTGTTATGTTAAAAATTTCTTTTTTAAATATTTAAACAAATAATTTTTAATGCCTGTTTTTAATAAAATTGCCCTGCTAAGAAATTTGAAAATAATTATGAAAGCAATGCCAACAAATGTTTGTTTCTAATTTTTGGCACAAATTTGTAATTTTATTATAAATTTTTTTGTTTTTGTTCTCTCTTTTCAATAATTTTTCTCTTATAAATTCGGATGGTTGTGTGTGTGTTGTCCCCAAACGAGGCCATTTATTTTTGGCTACTGACTGATGCAATTTTAGAAGTTTTTTTTTTATTTCTTCCATCGTCTTAATTTTAATGATTTTTTATAAAAAAAAAAATGGATTTTCAGATTTTAGATTTTCATAAACATTTTTCTATTCGCATTGTTTTTAAAAATATGAAATTATTTCACTGAAAAAAAGTTTGAATCCATGGGGGAAATTCTATTTTTTTTATGTAGCTGCTCTGAATCTGTGCTAAAGTGGCACAAATCAGTTAAATCACTTACAGTTCACAGTACAACAGTATTGTGTTTAGTGAGGACGATGATGATCATCATTATCATTATCATCATCATCATCGTCATCATTAACCATGTTTATTACAATTTTGATTTTTTTATTTTTTTTTTTTATTTGTTTGTATGAAAATGGAAAGTATTTATGTTTTGTTTTTGTGTTTTTCTAATTGACTTAAAATGGGGAAAATCGTTTCAAAAATATACAATAAACAGAAGTAAAACATTGTATTAGAAATAAAAACAAAACAAAACAAAAGACCATAAATAAGTAAATAAAATGAAATTGTTGCAGATAAAAAGTAACATTTAAACAATCAATCTAACAGCAGCAGCAGCAGCAGCAGCAGTGGCAGTGGCAATAGTATTTATTTTATAAACTCTTTTAAAAATCTATTAAAAATCATCAAGAAACCCAAAAGAAATGAACTCAATTTGAATATAATTTTCTCATACTAATAGGCTAAATACATGGTAATACACACCGTACTCGATTAACGGCTAGAAAATATTTTCAATTATAATTGGCTTGTTTGTTTGCATTTAAACTAAAGCTATGAATATTCTTTAGAAAGAAAATAAATTTCATTACAATACCTTTAGTCGTGATTACAAACTAATTTCTCACGCCACTCATGTTTTGTGTGCTAATTTTATTCATGAGTGATGGAAGCACTCACCCAAATAAACGATACAAGAGAATGGCATATCTGTTCCATGCCACACATTCCTAAGTGAAACAATTTCTTTAGTAATTCGTAAATTGTTTTGAAAATTGAAAAATTTTAACAAAAAAAAAATTATTTTTGTTTTAACAATATCTGGGGACCCGCGATATTGTAGAAAAATGGAACTTGTTGTATTTATCTTCCTATATACAAATTGTATAACAATAAAACCCAGTTTGTGGTGTACCTCAAATAATTTTAGAACTTGAGAATTCGAAAATAAGAAAATTGTCTCATTGGTAGCCTTTTTAGTGGATGGTTTTCATTACTTGTGTCGATGACTTACATGTTTGTGGTCTATAACTTGCATTTTTTTTTTTTTGACGATGATTCGCAGTTTTTTTCCCCCGATGATTTGCATTTATTGAATGATGACTTGTATTTTTTGTATGTTTGTGGTCTATAACTTGCATTCTTTAGTCGTTGATTTGTATTTGTTGGTTTTTTATTTTTTATTTTTGACGATGATTTGCATTTATTTAATGATGACTTGGATGATAACTTGCATTTTCTCTGGACGATACTTTGCATTTTTTAGGGCGACGACTTCCATTTTTTTTCCGATGACTTGCATTTTTTTATTTTAATTTTTTGTTTTTTTTTTGTTTTTGTTTTTGTCGATAAGAAAGATAATAGCTTTGTCGTCTATATCTCCGGTCTTAAATAACTTCCGACCGTAACGAAAACTATTTCGGAATCCCTGCTACCAAGGTTATCCACTCCACTGGATCTATTTCCCACCACAAGTCCCTTTTATCTGATTTTTTAATTGTTGATTTTGTTTTATCTGATAAACAAACATAGACTTCATACCCTGCAGTTTTTTTTTCTAGCTTTACATTTTCCTACTACAAATCAACAACAAATTTTCGAATTAAAAATTCTTCTCAATTTGTAACTTTAAAGAATAGAAATTAACACTCATACGATAATGAATTATTTTTGAATTCTTTATTTTTATTTCAAGTGTTAATTTCTAAATTGAAGAAAATAAATAAAGAAACACTCTAAACAAAATGTTTATTAAATTATATCCCGTAAAATTAGCCTCAGATGTATGGATATGTATGTAATTGAAGACATGCTGATTTGTGTAAACGATCATCAGATGTTGATGATCAGTTTAATGCCACCACCACCACCGGTTAATTGTGTGCAACATACAATGAAAAGCAAAAATAGTTTCTTCTTTTGTTTTTGTTTTTGTTTTCGTTTTTGTTTTCGATTTCATTGCCTTGAGCATCAATGCCTCGAAGAAATCTTGTGCCACAGAAATGGTAGAAATGTTTGAAAAGAAAAGTGGTGGCTTGCTACACTTTCTTTAGAAAATTACGTTGATTTCATAATGCAACCGCCGAACCAAAGAGATAAAAAACTAAATGATCTCCTAGCGTTACAAACAACCGCTTACGAGCGTGGTACCACAAGATGGATGTTTTGGATGTTTTAGGATTCTAATAGCGAAGTTTGTTGCTTAAATAAAACGACAATTTTTTTAATTTTTCATTTCACACACACACAGAATTGTTCATTACAGCCATGCAGTCAGGCTTATGACTTAGCTTTTCGCACTACTTATGTTGAGTGTGTAAATTTTATAGATGAGTGGCGGGATCTACGGTTTAAAGTCGGCTCCGAACGACAGATTTTTGAGAAACATTTCATGGAAATTTTATTTACTTTCAGAGTTTTTGGCAGATATATGCCTATAGGCAGTCGTCGAAGAAATAGACACCCCGAATTTTTGAGTTGTAAAGCAATAAATTCTGTTTCTTAGGTCCAGTGTAAGTTCGATTTACGCCAATTAACGCCGAGTGCCCAACTTCAAATAGTACTGCTATGTCCTACCTTTTGTACTGCACATCCAAGTTGAATTGAGTACATCTTGCGATGACAGAACCTTCCGCTTGAAACCTCAAACTCATGCTCCTTTTCCAAAATCCATTCTAAATCTTCAGATGATCCCTGTATACTAATACTTCCTGTGTTCAAATAGTTCCTCTTTTAAAAAAGTAAGCACCCTGTAGAATACTGCATCCATTTTTGTTAGTAAGTGTCGTAGCAAGGCATTTTCCAAAATCGATAGAGCCGACTGGTTCTGTCTAGAGAACACTTAACAAAGGAGGTTGCCTGCCAAGCTATTCTTTATATTACGAAATCCTTAAACAAATTTCATGTCAGATTTGTATCCCTTCAACATAACCATAGACACTAAATGTTTGGCCTACACAACCTTCTGCAGCGGACTTAAATTCAATAGTGCCTGCAGAACTGGTTCTTATTGCCTCTGTTATACCAGCCTACACTAGTTTTTGTATCCCGCCGCCGTACTCCATTTGAGTTATTTTTTAAGCCAATTCTAGTTTATCTTTGCTCGACTGTATTCACTTGAAGTTGCCATAGTCTAGTAGATAGTGTGTTGGCTTATTAGACGATGAAGCCTCGGTTCAAATTTCAGGTCAGACAGCTTCAACAAAACGAAAAATAAGAGAATTCTCTTTCGGCGACTTTCTCCTCTCAGCAGATTTCTGGCAAAAACTCTGAGAATAAATAAAATTGCCATGAAAGAGGTTCTCAAAAAATCTGGCGTTTGGAATCAACTTTAGACTGTAGGTCCCGCCATGTCATGTATAAAATTAATGTGAGAAGCTAGGTCTTAATCCTAACTGAAGTTTTGTAATAATCAATTACGTGTGTTATGTTCGATTTCGTTAATGAAAAACTGGTAAATCGATTTTTGGATGCTTAAATTCAGCCAAAGCCTATGGTTTGTTACTTGACTAATCTGATTACTTTGTTCATACAACGTAATTCAGATAATCATACACCATAGATTGGCGATTTTATTGTTTCTCCGAATTATAACTTTGTATTGTAATTCGTATGTATTTCCGATGTACTGCTTAATAGTTGAAGGAAGAGTCGTAAATAATAATTTGAATTGTGGTTGGTGGCAGTATGGTCGTTTAAATTCTGTGCAGAAATTTTCTCGGCAATTAAAGTGTAAAAATAAACTTTAATTAGATAGGGACGAGTATGTATGTATGTATGTAGGTATGTATGTATGCTCTGGATAAATTTTAAGTATGTCTATAACAAGATACATATTTATTTCTCTCTCACTCTCTCTCTCTCTCTCTTCACATTACAACTGCTATGACTTCGGGTAGTCAAAGAATCTCATGGAGTTTTTTCTGTTTCCATTTCTGTTTCCATTTTTTATTGTGTGTTAAAATTACTTGAACGTGATTTTCTATAAATTGCCACCTTTTGCAACAAACAATCTGACAAGCAAACAAACGAACAAACAGACAACAAGTGGAAGGAACAAAATGAATTACAATACACACAGGCATGTGAGCTAGGAAATGCATGAGGTAAAGGAGCTACTGCTGTACCTTAACCCATCCTAGCGAACTTTACTTAAAGGATCATCAACAGCAGGCTGTTGTCTCTTTATACAGTGGCTTGCCTAGTCAATATTGCAAAGATACATACGAGACATATTGTTGGCAATGCATGTAATTGCAACAGCAGAAACATACATGCCTTGTGCTGACACAAAAAGCCTACAAAAGAAAAGTAAGAAGTAGCAGCAGCAATAACAACAAAATTTTACAATAGTGAAGTGAAGAAAATAAAAAGTAACACAATCCAATACCAATGGAAACAAAATGCAATGGAAACAAAAGGAAGGAAAAAAAAACAACAGAAAACGAAATGCAATTACGTGTGTTTATTTTTATGAAATGAAAGAAAAACTCTTAAAATATAACGTTTAAATGCTCCAACAACAATAGCAATAACAACAATAAACGCTTTTATGCATTTGATTTCGATATTTTTTTCTTAAACAAAAATGCTCTTGACATCTTAAGGATGTTTCAGGGTACACATAAGGCTTTTCATTTAAAACGAAAACGAAACATAACATTACGTTGCCCTCTTATACTTGTTCAGTTCGTTGTTGTTGTTGTTATTGTTGTTGTTGTTGGCTGATGTTGCAATTATAAAAGGCTTTTAAAGCCTTATGCCATATTCCCTATAAATTTGCAAGATGTTGCTGAGATTTTAGTTGTTGTTGTTTTTTTTATTCATTTTATTGCCAGACTTTAATGTGTTGCGAAATATCTACACAAACGTTGTCATATTTAATATCAACTTTATTCATAACTTTTGTATGGATGGTAGGATTTACACTGGCACGAGGATACTAATGTCCTTGAAGTGAGAATGTTTAAATCTCATGACGGCTCATGTATTTTTAAGTGAATCTTATAGTGATGGAATGGGAAAATGTTTTGTGTCGCCTTAACTCATGCAATGTTTATTTATATGCACACATAATTCGACATTACAATCTAGCTTCTCACACCACTTATGCTAAGGGTGTTAATTTTATACATGAGTGACAGGGTACCGACAGTTTAAAGTTGATTCCGAGCGACAGATTTAATGAGTAACTTTTCCTGGCAACATGGCATTTATTCTCAGAGTTTTTATCAGAAATCTGTTGAGAGAAAGTTGCCGAAGAAATATTTTTTCGTTTTGAACTGAGAACCCATGTGTAATGAGACTACACACTGCCTACTAGACTACGGCGACCTCGTCGTTACATGGTTACCTACTTACTTAATATTCATTGACAGTTAAGTGGCACTAAGGACATTTGGACTTATCTAGTGTATAGAGATCTTTGGACAAGATTGCATAAGTTTCTGATGACAGTAATATTCTTTATATCTAGAAATCTGGTTCCCCATTTTAGATTATATGTGTTCATTCAATGACGAAATGACTTTTAATTGTAGCCCCGCAATTTGTCACCTCCACGAACTCTTGGCGAAATGGCTGTGAATGAAAAAGCAAAGACATTAGAAGATATTTTAGATTCCTAAGAACTATAAAGTTCTGGTTAGCGGGATTAAAACTGACTTGCTTTATGGCTAGACTAAATAAGCCCAATATGGGTCTAATAACTGTAATATATCTGCTGGATTTATTCATTGTTTGCAGAGATAAGAGCGAGTTGAAGATAAACAGAGTATCGCTTCTGTGACTGCCCGGTTTTTGGTGGAAGAAGTTTGAAGGAAACTTGTTAAAGGTTTAACTCTCTATCGGTAGCCAATGTAGTCTCTGTAGTCTAGAAGGCTCCAACAAAACGAAGCATGAAAAAAATTATTTCTTTCGCGGCTTCTACTCAGCAGTCTTATTTCCAAAGATTCTGGGCCCAAAAAAAAATTGCCATGAATCGTTTCTTAATTCTGTACCTCGGCCTCGACTGTAAGCTGTGGTTGACGGTAGTGATGTATAAATTACACTCAAACATGTGTACTAAGAGAAGCTAGGTTGTAATCATACTAAGGGATTGTAATGACCGATTATGTAAAAAAAGGAATCGTTGGAAATAGAACCGACATAATCGCAGATTTTTTCTCTCTCTCTCTCTTTATTTACAGGGTTTGCATGTCCGAAATTGATGCCAGTGTAAACGCTGTCTCAATATTTAAACGAAAATTATAACTTTGGATGCACAAATGCAAGTATTTGTAATTGTTTGTGGTTATTTTTTTTTGTTCTTTGATTTCCATTTGCGAAAAGTTCAATACATTTTAACGCTTAAATTGATGGCAATTTTCAAGGTTATTGAAAATAATCTTTGCAATTTAGTTGGCCTTGTCGTCCATTAAGTGTATAATCATACACTGCCATAGGCTAGCAAACTATCCCTAAGGATATTTGCCATCTCAAGATACACAGAAATAGACATTAAATGCTAGTGGCCATCACAATGTTACTTGTAACGATATTTCGAGTTGAATTGTGTTGTGTTGTGTTGTGCTGTGCTGTGTTGTTTATTTAATAGCCAAACAGACAGATAGTCTGACAATCTAGTCTAGACAATAATTTTCCAATTGTTATGTTGTAGCAGTTATTGAGATTAAAAATTATGGAGTTTAGTTTTTAAAGAAATGCTTGTCGATCGTAAATATTAAGTTGCAATATGGATTAGTTTATGGTGTAATTATGTAATGATGATGGTATTACCTTATACCCCATACTGTAAAGAAAGAAAATTGAAAGGGAGATGGTTAAAATAGATTAGAGTCGTAGCTAGTAAAACTTTATACTTTTTTTCTCGTATCATTATTTATTTACAAATTATTGAAGTGTCACTTACTAAAGTAAACATACATACTCGTATGCAAACTATGCTATGCTAAAAGCTAATCAAATTCATTCATTTAATTACTATGGTTTCCCATAGATTTCATTTTACATATCTTGTATGAAACTGGGTGACAACTCTTTTTCTAAAAGAATATCCCAATGAAGCAGCAGAAAAACAAAAAAAATGAAACAAAGTGAAATGAAAAACGTTGAATGAAATTAAATGCACACGATATTTAGATAATGAAATACACCAACCAACCGTACAATAATATTAAAAATGAAAACAAAACAAAAAAATCGATTTAAGCATGACAAATGCGAAACAAATAATTCGTATCACAATTATTTTGTATTTTTTTTTTTTTGCTTTTTTTTAATGTGATTTTAATATAAAGAATTAAAAATATTTGAAACAATATTTCCGTTTGGCGAAATAAAACAAGAGTTGCGAGAAGCCTAAGAAATCAATTTTGTACTGAAAAATATTCAATAATTCTTTGTAGCTTTAAAAAGCACTCGGAATTCCCTCTTCTATATAAAAAAAAGTACTCGATATGAATATTCTAGAATTTTAATTCCATAATCTGTTAGAATTTTGATTTTGGAGCGTGGTTATGGTACAGAAAACTCATTCGGTTAAAAATTTACTTAAAAATTCTTAGATAATGTTGCACTGCAGTTGAGCGAAGTATCAAAATACTGCCGCATAATACCTACTCAAACGCTAGCTAGTACCCTACCGAAGCGCAGGCGCTATTAAATATCACTTAAGATAAATCACTTCTTTTTTCTCCTGCAAACTACTTTAAACTGGCGTAAAATTTTATAGATTTAGGGCTATTAGTACAACTTGCCGTTAACTAAAGGGTGGATTTTAACTGGCAGTTAAATTATTTTTTACAGTTCCCTTTAACTAAAGTTAACTTTAACTAAACCCAAATTTAACGGCAAGTTGTAATAATGGCCCCTAGAGGTTATAGTAACTTTATGTAAATATAGTGTGGGCCATTTAAAAATGCAGTAAAGCGAAGTGACTTCATTCAGTGACTTCGGCCCAATATTCGTGCACTTTTTCGGGCGTATATTGGCTCTCACCTGCCTCATTATATCTGGTTTGTAGGCATAACACTTTTATTTAACGACGCCCCACAGAAATTAATCCAACGGTGTCAAATCGCACCTTTTTGATGGTCAATTAGCATCACTATTTTGTGCTAATTAAACGGCCATCAAACGAATGAGACAATAAATCGATTGTGGCAAGTTGCACCATCCTGTTGAAATCAAACATCGTCGTTCACATCAATATCATTAAAAGCGGGTACAAAAATCGGTGCACTAAGTGTCTCCATTAACCGTAATGGTTGGGCCGGTCTCATTTTCAAAGAAATATGGGCCAATCATGCGTACGCTCATAATGGTTGCATTGGCTTCTGTAAGATCACATTTGTCCAAATACGTCAATTTTGCGTAGTAAGGTACTCACCAAGATGAAAATGAGCTTCATTCGAAAAAAATGATTTCTTGTTTTGCAATTTCCGACCAATTGCCTGTGTTTTGAAAATAAATTTCCAATAAATCCCAACGTTGTTCAAGCGTAAATCGATCCTTTACGTTTAGTAGAGATAATATACTGAATTTTGTGCCAGAATAGCATGTCATAAGTATTGTCAGATTCTAAATAACCGATAGATGACCCACTCGATATATGTGTGTATGTAAGCAGTTAATTTCATAGACACAAAATGGTTGTTAATTTTTTTCTTCCATTTTTTCTTCCCTTTCTTTCGCGATTTTTTGTAAAAACCCTACCGAGACCTTCAAAATTTTAGTATAAAATTCGATGGCAAAAATTGTTTTCCAAAAAGCCATTTAGAATTTGTCTGACAATACTAATGGAAAATTATTGATTCGAATCAGCTCATTAAAACTAATGAACAGTACAGTATCGACAACATTTGTTCAAAGAAATAAAAATTGAGGTTATGTTTCTATGATAGTTTGAAAAATAGCTCTGGATAAGTTATTTAACTGCTTTATAAACATTTTTATACGTAAAAATATCTATAAAAGTTGTTTATATAAGCTTTTTCACAATCAAGATGGTTTTATTGTTCAAAATTCTCTCCTAAAGATTGTCGATTGTAAGTCAGATTGACCTAGCTTTGCATTTCCATATAAGGCGGTGTGTTCTGCTGAGAAATTTTGGGGATTTTATAATTTATTTTTATTGAATTTAAAAAGAATTCTTTTAATTGTGAATAATAATCGTAAAATTGTATATTGGATTGGGTACCAATCAATAAAGCAAATTGTTTACTTACTTTTTAAGTATACTGTACTGCTTCTAATACCAACTCATTTCAACGTATTTGTATTGTAAACGTATTTGTTTGTTTTCTTTTACAGTAAAATTGAAAAAATTATTGAAAAAAAAATCTTATCAAAATAATTATAATTTGCCTTTGTAAGCCATTAAAGAACCCTCAGTTAATATCATAATAAAAACCAACAAAAAACCAACAAAGTCAACAAATAGTGCAGAAAATACAAAAAAAAAGCAAACAAATTTGAAAAGAATAAGTTTTTCTAGCCGATAGAAGACAATAATTACCACGACACGTTAATAATAAGAATTTGTTAAGAAGGAAAAACCAACTTCACAAATGCATCATTACACGCGCCACAAAAAACTAAAATGTCTTTATAGCTCAACCTCAACAAATGCCACAACTAAAGCAGCAGCAGCAGCAGCTGCAGCTGCAGCAACAACATCAACAATACCATTTCGTGTCCGTGTACAAATGAATTTAATGACAATTATCTACTGTGTGGTAATTGAAGTATTTACCTGTTGTTTGCTTTTCTTTACACACATAAAAAAGTTGCAAACACAACCATAACAACAAGCAATCCAGCCAACCAACTAACGTATCAACTAATCGACAAACCAACTAAACAAATAATCACCAAACCACCAATGCATCTTACTTCTAGCTTTTGTATCGTATTGTGCAGCACATGCAACAAATTAACAACGAAAAAGAAGACCAAAACGGAGATTTAAATGCTGTTGTATGTGGCTGTGTGTGTGTGTGTCTGTGTGTGTGTTGTGTTGCAACAATAAGAAACCAAATACGATACCAAGATTTTATGTTTCACTTTTTTTTCTGTTTGTTCTTCGTTAACAATTTTAAACCGCTTAAATCAGCAACCCTATAGTTCCTTTGTACATACTACTCTACATTGACAATTACAACGTGAATAACCACAATAACAACAAAAAGCAACAAAAACTATAACAATTCTTTTTGCATTCTATTGAAATGAAATTCTATTTGACTTAAAACCATAACATTTGAGGGTTTCATTTCCAACATTTGTTAGTGTTGTTGCTGTTGCTGCTGCTGCTGCTCCACAAAACCCAAGCAAAACAATGACAACGAACCATTAATAACAATGGCAACAATTGTTGCTCCTCCGTGTGAATTATGCTCGTTCGTATTAACCTCATACCGGACATGCTACGTAATGCTGTAATAGACATGGGGTATCGATATTCACAATGTAACGGTACCTACTCTCCATATCACCAAAAACGTTGGATGATAATCTTTCTCTCTCTCTCTCGGTCTATCGGTGTTGTGATTTCTTTACGTCCGACTTCCTTTCCAATAAGAACAACAACAACAACAATAGCCGTATGTTACCGTATCACCAACAACTTTTACTTAAAATCTCCACCATTTGTCAACGTTTTCATACTTTGGGTCCAACAGTAGTAGTTAAGTCAGGTGGGTTTTTGCTTTTTTTTTAATATTACTATCGTTGTTGTTGTTATTGCTATTGCTGTTCACTCATTTAGTTCTTTCGCACGTTGTTTATGGTATTCATGAATGAGTAGCATAGTTATACCGGCATTTATGCATGATTTATTTCAATTCTTTGTTTTTCTTTATTTCATTTGCATTTGTTGTTGTTGTTTTTAGTTTTTTTTTTTTTTTCTTTTTTTGGTCTGTTTTCTATGTTCTTTTGTAATTGGCTTCTTTGAAAGAGACCTCATTACTGGGGTATTTATTTTGTTTGATCTTCTATGTTTTTTATTTGAGGTTAAGAGACTTGCCTTTAATTAAAGCAATGACTTTTTGACATTTTGACAGTTTATGGGTTAATTTTTTATTTATTTGCATTGCCATAATTTTACTAGCTCAAGAAAATTTATCGTTCGAGGTGCAAGCGTTTATATGGCTATTATCTTTGTCTTCAAGTACTTAGGCAAAGATGACTAGGTAGTTGACTTGTTCATGATGTTTCACTTTTTTTTCTGTTTGTTCTTCGTTAACAATTTTAAACCGCTTAAATCAGCAACCTCTATAGTTCCTTTGTACATACTACTCTACATTGACAATTACAACGTGAATAACCACAATAACAACAAAAAGCAACAAAAACTATAACAATTCTTTTTGCATTCTATTGAAATGAAATTCTATTTGACTTAAAACCATAACATTTGAGGTTTCATTTCCAACATTTGTTAGTGTTGTTGCTGTTGCTGCTGCTGCTGCTGTCATTTGTTGCTATGTATCCAGTCCCCCCCCCCCTCCTCGTATAAAGAGCGTTGACACAAAACCCAAGCAAAACAATGACCAACGAAACACATTAATAACAATGTCGGCAACAATGTTGCTCTCCGTGTTGAATTATGCTCGTTCGTATTAACCTCATACCGGACATGCTAACGTAATGCTGGAATAGACATGGGTACTCGATATTCACAAATGCTCACGGTACCTACTCTCCATATCACCCAAAAACGTTGCATGATAATCTTTCTCTCTCCTTCTCTCGGGTCATCGGTGTTGGTGATTTCTTTACGTCCACTTCCCTTTCAATAAGAACAACAACAACAACAATACCGTATGTTTACCCCGTATCACCGCGCACCACAACTTTTACTGTAAAATCTCCACATATCTGTCACGTCTTTCATACTCTTGCGGGTCGCAACAGTAGTAGCTTCAAGTCAGGTGGGTTTTTGCTTTTTTTTAATATTACTATCCGTCTGTGCTTGTCTGTTTATTGCTATTGGCTGTTCACTCAATTTTAGTTCTTTCGCCACGTTGTTATGGTATTTCATGAATGAGTAGCTGAGTTAATACCGCGGCATCTCTATGCATGATTTATTGTCAAACTGTCTTTGTGTTTTCTTTATCTTCATTTGCATTGTGTGTTGTGTTTTGTAACGTTTGTTTTCTTCTTTCTTTCTTTTTTTTGCGGTCTGTTTTCTTATGGTTTCCTTTCTGTAATTGCCGTGCTTCTTTGGAAAGAGACCTCATTATCGGGGTATTTATTATTGTTCTGTGATCTTCTATGTTCTGTCTTATTTTGAGGTTAAGAGACCTTGCCCTTTAATTACAACGGCAAATGACTTTTTGACATTTTTGACAGTTTATGGGTTAATTTTTTTATTTATTTTGCATTGCCAATAATTTTACTAGCCTCACGCACCAAATTCTATCGTCTTCGAGGTGCAAGCGTTTAATATGGCTATTATCTTTGTCTTCAAGACTTCACGGCAAAGATCGATAACGGTAGCGGTGGTGAGCCCGTTTATATGGCTATTATCTTTGTCTTCAAGTACTTAGGCAAAGATGACTAGGTAGTTGACTTGTTCATGAATTGGTACAACTGAAGCACGGCAAACTTGAGGATCTCATATGGTTCGTAAATGTTATCCACGAGCTAGGGAAACATTTTTGCAATGAAACATTTATCCATGAGTGCCTTAATGGCTAAAGATCTTGAATATAATAAAAGTAGAAAGTACACTTGGTAAGTTTGATTGAAAATCCAATCAGTCGGATATTGATATCCAGTCCTAACACACTTTCCTATTACATTTTACATTTTACAAGTTGGCCTTACCACAGATATTCTATCTATTCTAAGGTCCATTTGCTAATCTTGATTGGAAACCTAAGCAGACAGATATTGATATCCTCTTGACCTTCTAGGATAACAATTGACCTTTTAAACGAATGTTGAATATTCTTTACCAAAATCTGGCCTTAACGCAGATATATTTTCTATATTTTAAGGGGTCCAAGTGTTCTTTCACTTCAGTGTCGTGAACCCAAATTAGCATTCTATTTATGCTAAGGTCCACTTGTACATCTTGATTGAAAATCCAATCATTACTGAAATGTATCTCCCTCCCTGCTTTGGAGATATTCAGAGCAAACCCTATCTCAACAATCATTATTTCAATATTTCACTTCAGTCTTACAACAGATATTTTCAATATATTATGGGCTTCAGTCATTAATCTTGACAGTCATTAATCTCGAGAAGTCGCTGTAGTCTAATAAGTAGTGTTGTTGGCTTATTAGACGTAAGGTCACGATTCAAACCCCAGGCCTGAGATTTCTTCATCTACTTCCTTTCCAGCAGATTTCTCGCAAAAACTCTGAGGGGAAATAAATTGCATTGCAACATGAAAAGTTTCTCAAAAATCTGTCATTCGTAGTCGACTTTAAACTGTGGTACCCGCCATTCATGTATAAAATGAACACATACAACATAAATGATATGAGAAGCTAGGTCGTAATCCTGATTGAAGGTTTGTAATGACAAAGAATCATTATACTGGAGCATTCAGTCAAAAAAAAAAACGAGAGGTCAGGTATTTCCATCTCTACAGAATGCATTTGACGAAAAGCTAAGCTATCGCCAAGCCTTCCCAAAGCATAGTGCTGCTATTGTGCGATGGATAACCCTGTAATTTAAACATTAAAGTGAATCAGCCCTCTTCTTATCCATACAAGTCTAACATAATTGGATGAGAGCAGCATAGAATATATATTTCGCTTGGGGGGGAGTACATTGTTATTATAGGTTTAAGAATGTATATCGATTACAACTTGCCTTGACAGCAGTGAAATTGATATCGATATTAGAAAATAAATTAAATTGAATTGACACATTGCTTATCATTATAATTATTATTTAAAAAAAGAAAGAATCTCGTTTCAATCAAATTATTTTTGTGAAATTTAAAATTTTTAAAAAAAAATTTTTTTTCCATTTGAAAATAACGTTTACGTTACGAAATTGGTCGAGATGTCGCTGCATCTAATGAAGTTTCAAGTTGTGACAGTGTTTTTGGTATTGAATAAAAAGCGTCGTGTAAACATGTTGAACATTTTCAGAGACGCCCTGGAACGAGACAAGAAAGATACGCAATCTGCCAAAGGAGAAGAAAAAAAATGCAAAATTCCTGAATTAAAAACGAATCAACTCCTATTAACGCCTATTAACGACTCTGATAGTCAGTAAAATCGTATAGTACAACGAGAACAACAACGAAATTGAACAACGAAAGGCTCAACAATAACAATGAATCGTTTAAGACCACAAAAATTTAAGCTGAATATCACAGCAGACGATGAAACTACCAATATCAACAATAACAACAACAACAACAACAACAACAACAGTATTATGAATAGCAACAGTCTGCTGAATAAGCTAAGCAAACGTTATTCTACACTCAGCAACAAAATAACACGGCGCAGTCATGCTGGACGGACAAGATCACCACAGAAAATTGTTTCAGGCAGTTACGATATGACCGGTACTCTATCCGAGGATCATCGTTTAGAGATCGGTGCGCCAGTTTTAATCTCCTCAACTACCTTAGATGCTGAGAGATTTGATGTTAGTGAGGAGCGTTTAAAAATGATTGGTGGTGGTGTGGCTGCCTTGCGTACTGTGCCCGTTGTACTCTTGGACTCTCAGCAACAAGTACACTCGTCCTCCTCGGGCAGCGAGAACGAAGTATTTGTTGATGCCCTGAGTACAACACCCACAACACCTGTTGCTAGTGTAGATCCGATAAATGGTGGTGGTGAATTTGAAGTTGACTATGCTATGCCGCAAAAATTAACGACACCTGCCAAAGAGGAGCCAAAATCATCGGATAATCAACAATCCTTACCCGATTTATCGCTAAAATCTCAGGATAGCGATATGACACCCGTCAATCAAATGGCGAATTATTATGAATCCACCAAAAGTAATCGACCCACCTCCATACTCAGTCAGAAACAATACTCCCAATCGGTTTACGATTTAAACGGCACAGAGGTGAAAGTGTATTTACAGAAGGCACCCTCTGTAGATCTGAATGTGGACATGGAAATGGATGAGAGTTTGCCGAAATTACCGGAATTGTTTGGTGCCAGTAAATGCGATTTGGCCGCCACAAACCACACTGAAACTAACGAAATTGACAACGATAACGATAACGACAACGATGACAATGATTGTGTGGCAGCTGATGACGAAGACTGTGAGGCTGATAAAGAAAACTCTTCACCCTCCATGATTGCCTCGGTCCAAAGTAAAAGTGAACCCAATACACCTGTATATCCGGAGAAGAACCGCAATAGCTTTTTGGCCCAACAAAAAGTCTTTCAAAGTGCGGAAAATTTAACTCAGCGAAGGCCCAAACGAAGAAGTGTTATGTTCAGCAGTACCACCTCCATGAATCGTCAAGATTCATGCAGTAATATGTCCGCTACTATGGGTTCCAAAACTAGCGTTCTGAGTCAAATATCGAACTTTGATGACTACGATCTAAAATCGGTCAGTTGCCAAAGCCTTAACCCTCAAACGTTGTTCGTGTCCATAGACGAACTCAACGAAATCACTCGACAAATTAACGAATCTGAAGACTTTAATCAGGACATAGACTTGGAGTACTGCACTCACAGGGATCAGCTAAAACCCAGCGAACGGCGTATAACCCTGCTAAAAAATAAAAATGCTCGTCTGATTAGTTTCAATCACAATAAAGAGAAAATTAAACGGTCCTGGTCGGGTGTTAAGCACTGGATTGGGGAAGAGGGTTCCAAAATTAAAGATGTTGTCCAACGCCAACCGATCATGCAAAAAATGGGCACATCAAAGTTGAACCTTAACAACAGCGAGTGTAGGAACTCTCCTTCGCTCAATGGCAGTACAATGCTTAAACAACAGTCCATAAGCAGTCAGGTGGCCTCACACGATAACAGTTTGAATGAAATGGGTGAGGATTCAAGAGTGAACTCATCTGCCAATCTGTATGAAAGTCAGGCAACAACAAATCCAAGTTGTGACAACATTGCTGATGTCAGCAATGATTTGACCGATTCGTTTGAAGCAGGCGAAGGTGATTCTTCACCTTCCGCTAAGAAACCAAGACAAGAGGTGAGATTTTAAAACATTTTCCATCTTTAGTTTCTTTTGTATGGTTTCTTCGTTTTAAAGAGAATGTGGTGGCTTGGCTTTAAAAAGTTGATAGGAAATGCTTGACAAATTTAATCAAACTTTCATTAACAAATTTTCTATTTTTTTTTTACTTTATTTTCAGGGCCAAAATGGCTTCGAAGAATTGCGCCGTTATATTAAACAGGGCGGGGATTTCGGCAAGGAACTCATTATCATTTTACAAGAACGGTAAGTTGGTTAAGGTGAAGAAAAACATTCCAAGGAAGTTATTTATTTTGATGATTTCATCTTCTAGAATCGATTCTGAACTCATGTATTCGAAATCTTTATCAAAAATGGCCAATAAATTGAATAAAGCTTGCCGTGAACTGCCTGGTACTATAGCCGAAGCATGGCGTGGCGTTGCTACAGAAATGGAAACACGCAGCGATATACACCGTCAACTCTCGGCCTCCTTAGCTGAAGAAATTGTAAAACCCTTGAAAACTATTGTTGAAGGTCATCACAAATCCCGGAAATCGGTAGGTTAACCAGGATTTCTTCTAAAGCCTTAGTTTTTAATTGTTAATGGTGTTCTCTAGGTTGAGAGTAATGTGGATAAGGCTTCACGTACCTTAGCCGAATGGCGTGCCAGTGAGGCTAAATCTAAAAAATCATCTCATGCGGCTGCACGCGAAAATGAAAAACTCCAGGATGCCATGTTGGATGTGAGAATACAAAAATCACCCTCCATAGCCTTGTTGCATCAGACCTCCAATAAACAGGCAGCCGAAAAGGAACTCAAATCTGCCGAGAAGGATTGTGCCAAACTGGATAACAAACGTAAAAAAGCCGAAGAAGCGGTAAAACGCGCTGATGTTGAATACTATACCTTGTGTGTAAGGGCTGAAAGAGCCCGTGTAGATTGGGAAATGTCCGTTTTGCGGGGATCTTCCATACTGCAGAACATTGAAAATCAACGTCTCATAAATATGAAAAATTTCGTCTCGAATTATGCACGTCTCACCAGCAACATGAATCCCATATTGGAGAGTTTGGTACAACGTTTACAACCCCAAGTGGACAATTGCAATGTGGTCAAGGATATGCAAATTGTTAAGAATATACGCCGTAATGCCGAAGGACCCAGCGAACAGTTATTGCCCGATTTCTATTGTGAACATACTACTTTGGCCATGAATCGTGACAGACGTAAACATGCTTTGGTCAAACTACTGCAGTTGGTGAAAACGGATTTGGAAAGGGAACGACGTTCACGCAATGGCCTTAAGAATCTATCACAGTCATTAAATAGTCAAGAACATCAGAGTATAACCGATAAACTATATCATGTAAGTTTTAAATGAAGAAAATCATTAACGAACTCCATTATAATGATTAAGAATTCTTACAGATAAGATCAATGCTTACATATTTGGAAGGAGCACGTTTTAAACTACATTCGGCTTTATTGGAACTGGATCATAAGCCTAGATCTTCACATCCTTTGGCCCAACACATACAGGTATTTAAATAACTAAAACAAGTTAATTTTTTTTCATTATTTTTCTTTTTTTAATTCACATTCTTCACATTTTTCTTGTGTAGATTACACGTGATCGCACTGGTCTGCAGCAGAGCATACTCAAGGTACCGCTTTGGCTTAAAAACAATGACAAAATGAACTGTTCGAGCAGTGGTGAAGAGGGTATTGACTATGATTCTGTATCACAAACAAACACCACAACATCCAATTCGAACATCAGTTGTTTGGAGAACAGCAATCCCAACAGTACTCATGGCACTGGTGATGCGGCATTCATTAAGAACTTCAATCGTAGCAAAAGCAATATTGAAACCTTCTCAACCAAAACTCAAATCTGTATTAACAACAGTGGCACTGAAAAAACAAAAACCCTGAATGCCAATACAAATCTATACGATGACAATTGCAGTGATCGTGGTCAAGCCGATGGTGGCTCCAATCAACAGGATTCCGATTTTGATGAATTCAGTTCACAAGAGGATGATGACGAACAACAAGGTCCTTTAAATCCGGTTACGGGTCGCAAAGAGCATAAACAGCATATCGAGAAATCTTTAAATCATAAAACCGAACAGCATTTATATCAGAACTCACATGAACTGCAGCAGCAGCAGCAAGAACAAATTAACAACACTAATGGCGGTGGTGTTGGTACAAATAATTCTTCTTCATCATCATCATCCACTGTGGTAGTTTTAGGCAGATGTAAGGCTTTATATAATTATACACCAAAATTATACGATGAACTTGAATTGAATCCAGGCGATATAATCGAAGTTCATGCCAAACAAGAGGACGGCTGGTGGTTGGGTGCCTTAAGAAATCAAGTGGGCATATTTCCTGCCACTTATGTGGAGGAAATTGCCTGAGAACATATAAAATTAAGGAGCGTTAAAAATGGTTTTTAAGTTCAATTAAGGAATTTGGAAAATGAATCTTTACAACAATTAGTAGAGCATGTCTTCCCATCACAGTTAATGACTGCCCCATCATGGCTACAAACGAAAATGTTGTGCCTTAATGAAGTTTTTTTTTTCTTTTTTGATAGAAACGAATTTTAAGGCAAGAAACATATTTTTTTTATTTTTCTTTATTCTTAAAGAACAAATTTGTTTTTGTTTATGAAACGTAGAATAGAAAATTTTGTTATTTTAGTTCAAACATAATTATTTATTTTATGTTTTATAAAACAAACCAAATTAAAACAAATCCAAATCTTCAACTAGTTAGTATGTATGTTTAGGACTACCCTACCGCCACACTAGACCTCCAAACACCTCCAAGAATACACCAAATCTAAATCTAAACTATCTCATCTATTCAATTATAAAACAAACAAAATAAAAAATTTATTGTTATTGTTATTAAATTTTTATTTTTAATTTCTTTTTTTTTTTAATTTTTAATTTTAAATTTATATTAAATGGGAACAAAAACAACAATTTTAAAATAAAAAAAATTCTCGTGTTTTAAGCATTTCGTTTTAAGTCTTTTATGAATATCGCTGACCATATTTTGTTTTAAATTTAAGTTTTAAATTTTTAATGATTAACAAAAAAAAAACATGAGTTTCGTTATGTTTCTGTTCAAAAAAGCAATTGTAATCAGTTGGCAAGTGAGTCATAAATCGATGTCAAAAAGGAATTAATTTTCTAAGAATAAAAATAAAAAATTTATTACGAAATAAAAGAAAAAAAAACAAATAATTAAAATAAAATTACTTAAGCGTATGTAAATAGTTATAATAAAAGTTATTTAATAAAATATAATCGTTTTGTTTTACGTACATTTTGAAATTGTTCAGCAACCTGCTTGACAAACTGACTTTGCTGACGGATAAGATTCCACTAAGGCCAACTAAATACCACACTTGTAAACTACCAACAATATGAAAATCTTATGTTCAGGAGAAGTCCTCAAATTTCCTGTACAACCTTAAGAAATCATATGTAAGAACAGTGCAGCATGAAAGGCAAATGAAGTTTGTTTGCCAAACATTATTTACCATCTCCATTTTGTATTCTCTTTAGTTTATCTCTAATAAATATTCTAAATATACGATTAACTAACTTTGAAAAAGAAACTCGAACTTGTAAGACCCATTAGTAGCCTAAAAAGCCAAAAATGGATAGTAAATAAACCTCTTTGTTTATCCTCAGAACTATAAGTTGTTTAATCGAAACTGGCAACCCCTACAACACATAAAAACCACAAAAATTTAAAGCATACCTTAAGGATGTTACAAATAAGCCATTGCATGTAAGTAAAAACAGTTCTGTATTAAGAAAAAGAGACTTTTCTTTTTAAGCCTATAACAAAGTAAATGCAGTTAATTAATTAATTAAAATTACACTCATTACTAGTCCAGAACTCCAGCTATCATATGCAGAAAAAAATTTGAAAAAATATTAAACACAGCCTGAGATATAAAGCATTATATGTAACAATTCAATATTTCGCATAGTAGGCGTGGCATTTGTGGGCGGAAATAAATTTTGCTAAATAGCTGACGTTTGTCTCTATAGTATGGCGAAAACTTTATGTAATTATCTCTTATGGTTTCCGAGTTATAAGCAAAAATGTAAAATTATTTACCAAAAAACACTTTCTGCTGAGTTCTGTTGGCCTGGTATTTGAAAAAAATTGATGAACGATTTTACAGGCAGAAAATTTAGAAAAATGTTGGAAATTTTTGCTAAGCACAGACACATGTTTCGGGCAATATTAAAGAAGTAATGCATGTGTCTGTGCTTAGCAAAAATTTATAAATTTTTTCCAATTTTTCTGCCTGCAAAATCGTTCATCAATTTTTTCCCAATACCAGGCCAACAGAATCCAGCAGTAAGTGTTTTTTGGTAAATAATTTTACATTTTTGCTTATATCTCGGAAACTATAAGAGATAATCACATGGAGTTTTCACCATAGTATAGAGATGAACATCAGCTATTTATCAAAATTTATTTCCGCCCACAAATGCCACGCCTACTAGGTGAAATATTGAATTGTTACAAATAATGCCTTATATTTCAGACGGTATTTAATATTTTTTCAAATTTTTTTCTGCATATGATAGCTGGAGTTTTGGACTAATGATGAATGTAATTTAAATTAAATAACTGGCTATAATTAGTTTGTTATAGGGCTAAAGACATTGGTATCTTTTTCTTAATACAAAACTGTTTTTACTTACATGCAGTGGTTTATTTGTAACATGTACATGTGCGTGTATAAATTTTGATAAATAGCTGACGTTTTCATCTATCACATGGTGAAAACCAAATGTCTTTATCCCTTATAGTTTCCGAGTTATAAGCAAAAATATAAAATTATTTACCAAAAAACACTTTCTGCTGGATTCTGTTGGCTTGGCATTGACGAAAAATTGGTGAACGATTTTACAGGCAGAAAATTCAGAAAAATTTTATCAACTTTTTTAACGCACACACACGCACACGCACATGTTACAAATAAACCACCGCATGTAAGTAAAAACGGTTTTGCATATAGGAAAAAAAGACTTTTCTTTTTCAGGCTATAACAAAGTAAATACAGTTAACTACTAAATTTAAATGTTATTACATATTAGTATAGAACTCCAGCTATCATATGCAGAAAAAAATTTTAAAAAATATTAAACGTAGCCTGAGATATGAAGCATTATATGTAACAATTAAATAATTAAAATAGTAGGCGTGGCATTTGTGGGCGGAAATAAATTTTGCTAAAAAGCTAACGTTTGTCTCTATTCTATGGTGTACCAAAAAACACTTTCTGCTGAATTCTGTTGGCCTGGTATTGGGAAAAATTGATGAACGATTTTACAGGCAGAAAATTTAGAAAAATGTTGGAAATTTTTGCTAAGCACAGACACATGTTCGGGCAATATTAAAGAAGTAATGCATGTGTCTGTGCTTAGCAAAAATTTAAAAATTTTCCAATTTTTCTGCCTGCAAAATCGTTCATCAATTTTTTCCCAATACCAGGCCAACAGAATTCAGCAGAAAGTGTTTTGGTAAATAATTTTACATTTTTGCTTATAAAAACTATAAGAGATAATGACATAGAGTTTTCACCATAGTATAGGGAATAACGTTAGCTATTAACCAAAATTTATTTCCGCCCACAAATGCCACGCCTACTATGTGAAATATTGATTTGTTACATATAATGCGTCATATCTCAGGCTGTGTTTAATATTTTTTCAAATTTTTTTCTGCATATGATAGCTGGAGTTCTGGACTAATAATGTAATAACATTTAAATTTAGTAGTTAACTGTATTTACTTTGTTATAGGCTGAAAAAGAAAAGTCTTTTTTTCCTATATGCAAAACCGTTTTTACTTACATGCGGTGGTTTATTTGTAACATGTGCGTGTGCGTGAGTGCGTGTTAAAAAATTTGATAAAATTTTGCTGAATTTTCTGCATGAAAATCGTTTATCAATTTTTCGTCAATGCCAAGCCAACAGAACTCAGCAGAAAGTGTTTTTTGGTAAATAATTTTACATTTTTGCTTATAACTCGGAAACTATTAGAGATAATGACATTGAGTTTTCACCATACATAGGAAAAAACATGAGCTAAAAAATAAAATTTATTTTCGCCCACATATGCCACGCCTACTAAGTTAAATATTGAATTGTTTCATATAACGCTTTATATCTCAGGCTGTGTGTGTATACACACGCTCAGTTTCTCCAAACTTGCTGGAAACATGCTAGAAAGGTGACTTAGGCCTGGTATTAAATTTTATACAGCGAAATAGCGAGAAATGGAAGTGTAAGTCAACTTGTCAACCTAATGTAAAGATATAAGTATTTGGATTAAAAATGTGTACTAGCAGGCATGTAAGTGATGGGTGAATAAACTTGAGGAGAAGATATCGTTACTTTTTACATAATTTATTACCTTTTGGACACAAGAAATCATGTATTTACTAGGAAAAAGTTGGGAAAATTCGAATACGATACCTAATAAGCCACTGTCCGATGGTAAAATAAACATTTCTATTTCACCCCAAAAACAAAAGTAAATATAAAAAATTATTTGATTTACATTGCTTTCATTATTAGTCCAAAACTCCAGCTATCATAAGCAGAAAAAAAATTGAAAAAATATTAAATATCGCCTGAAATACAAGGATTTTATGTAACAACTCAATATTTAATTTAGAAGGCGTGGCATTTGTGGGCGGAAATAAATTTTGATAAATAGCTGATGTTCTTCTCTATACTATGGTGAAAACTCCATGTGATTATCTCTTATAGTTTCCGAGTTCTAAGCAAAAATGTAAAATTGTTTACCAAAAAACACTTACTGCTGGATTCTGTTGGCCTGGTATTGGGAAAAAATTGGTGAACGATTTTACAGGCAGAAAAATTCATAATAAATTGTTTCCAATTTTTTGACATACATACACGCACATGTACATGTTACAAATAAACCACTGCATGTAAGTAAAAACAGTTTTGTATTAAGAAAAAGATACCAATGTTTTTAGCCCTACAACAAACTAATTATAGCCAGTTATTTAATTTAAATTACATTCATCATTAGTCCAAAACTCCAGCTA
>QOCX01000913.1:0-22746 GCA_005959815.1 Sarcophaga bullata
TGCCGAAATATCGCAAGGACCCAAGGGAATCGAGGTAAATGTGGAGAAATGGTACAGGTCTCGCAGCTCCAGAGAAAATACAGAAAAGCTTAATGAAGTTAAGGAGCTAGTCGACGATATGAAGAGGAGCGGGGTAATTGAACCGTCATCGGGTCCGCGTAGCTCACCTGTAGTCTTGGTTAAAAAGAAAGATGGTAGCTCAAGGTTCTGCGTAGACTACAGGAAGCTAAATGACGTCACTAAAAAGGATAGTTACCTGCTACCGAGAATCGACGACACGCTCGACACGCTAGCTGAAACAAAATGGTTCTCCACTTTGGATCTACAAAGCGGATATTGCCAGGTGGAGATTGCAGATAAAGATAAGGAGAAAACTGCATTCAGTGCGAACGGCGGCTTGTGGCAGTTTAAAGTCATGCCATTTGGACTCTGCAATGCTCCGGCCACATTCGAACGGCTTATGGAACAAGTACTCAAGGGACTCCATTGGAAGACTTGCCTGATGTACCTTGATGACATAATAGTCATGGGCAGAACTTTCAACGAACACCTTAAGAACCTGGAAGAAGTTCTGCAGTGAATATCAATGGCCGGACTGAAATTAAGCATAAAGAAATGTGCACTCTTTCAGAAACAAGTGAAGTATTTGGGGCATCTGGTTACAGCAGATGGCATATCCACGGATGAGGATAAGATACGAGCAGTAAAGGACTGGCCTCGTCCCCAGAATCTTCATGAATTAAGCAGTTTTTTGGGACTATGCACATACTACAGACTTTGCTAGTGTAGCTGCGAGTTTGCATGAGCTCACCAAGAAATCGAGGGTGTATCAATGGGGTGAGTTACAGGAAAAGGCGTTCCAGACACTAAAAGGCCTATTGTGTGCTGCACCAGTTTTGGCGTATCCAGTTCCAGGAGAAAAATTCATTTTGGACAGTGATGCTAGCGGTTATGGGATTGGTGGTGTACTTTCCCAAGTGATCGATGGTACCGAAAAGGTCGTAGGCTACTATAGTCGCACACTATCGAAGCCTGAACGGAACTATTGTGTGACCCGACGTGAGCTACTTGTAGTGCTGGAATGTATAAAACATTACCATAAGTACCTGTATGGCCAACATTTTCTATTAAAGACTGATCATTCCGCACTGAGATGGCTGCTACAATTCAAGAGCCCTGAAGGACAGCTAGCACGTTGGATTGAACGCCTTCAGACTTATAACTTCAGCATTGAACACCGAAGAGGTATAAAACATGGGAATGCTGATGCTCTCTCACGCCGACCTTGTAATTTAGAGTGCAGACATTGCGTGAGAGCCGAGAAGAAGGAATCCATCATCGACATCCGGCTAACGCAAATCGAAGCCAACGAAGGCTGGTCCGAAGCACAAAGAAGCGACCCAATATTAGCGAAAATTATGGCAGCTAAGGAAGAGGACAAACGGCCTACCAGAAATGAGATATCCGCAGAAGGTCCTCTTACAAAAGCATACTGGGCGCAATGGGACAGTTTAAAAGTGATAAATGGATGCTTGTATCGACAATGGGAAAGCGCTGATGGCAAGATCTCATCCAACCTGATAGTGGTGCCTTCCTCAAAAATAAAAGAAGTTTTAACTGAATTCCATAATGGAGCTAGCGGAGGACATCTGGGAGTGACAAAGACGTTGGAGGGACTAAAACAACGTTTTATTGGGTTGGATGTCAGCAAGCAGTGGGGGATTGGATCGCGAACTGTAGCCAGTGTATTGCAGCTAAAGGTCCCGTGAGAAGAAGTCGAGGTCAGCTTCAACAATATAACTCGGGCGCACCTTTCGAGCGGATAGCGATGGACGTAGCAGGCCGTTTTCCTGTCAGCAACGCCGGAAACCGATATGTTCTCGTCGTGATGGATTATTTCAGCAAATGGCCGGAAGTGTATGTCATACCCAATCAAGAGGCGAACACAGTGGTTAATGTTTTTGTTAACAACTAGGTATGCCGCTACGGAGTTCCGATAGAGCTACAGTCTGATCAAGGCAGAAATTTCGAGTCAGCGGTATTCAAGGAAATGTATGAAGTGTACGGTATCAAGAAGACTCGAACAACGCCGCTCCACCCACAGTCCGACGGAATAGTAGAACGGCTTAATCGAACCTTAGAAGAATACCTGCGGAAAGTAGTGAGCGAGCAGCAGAAGGATTGGGACGAACACATTCCGAGGTTTCTACTAGCATACCGATCAGCGGTCCATAATTCAACATGTAGATCACCCGCCAAGGTTATTTTTGGGACCGAGATAAAACTGCCTGGTGGATTGGAGTTTGGTGTTAAGCCCGCTACAGAGAGGGATTCCACATGCTCTGGAAAACAGGAAAGTCCAAATGAAGTTCATGAATTTGTGCGCACACGTATAAGAATGGTCAGCGATAGGATGAAAGCCAGGTACGATCGTGCAGCAAATACGAAGGGCTTCCATGAGGGACAACTGGTTCTACTCTACAACCCAACGCGGAAGAAAGGATTATCTCCCAAGCTACAAACCAGCTGGGATGGACCTTATAAAATATTTAAAAGGTTAAACGATGTCGTGTACATGTTCTTTATTTTTAGCAGAAATTAGAGATTTTCTTCAAATTTTATTTTTAAACTTTTGCATTTTTTTCTATTTGTTTTACTTTAATTTTTCTCTTCACTTTTTTTCTAATAAAATCCATCTTTTCTCATCACATAATTTTTTTTAAGTTCACGGTCGCCATATAAAGTTTTAATTAGTAGTAAAAGACGACTTCTTGTTTCAGTGCTCGATATCAGACTGACTGACTCTTCTCTATTAATCCTTTATTAAGTTTTTGAGTGTGATTATTAAGTATATATTATATTGATATATGTAAATAAATTGTGATAGATTACTTAAAGGCTAATGAATAATACAGAGATGTTAAAGATCTGTTACAGTACATTTTAGTGCGGTTAAAACTATTCCTCAGTTAAAACAACATTAGAATGTAAACGTAAATACAAAATTGTGTTCAATGTATTCTTTTCAACAAAAAACAAGGAAAATTCGAAGGATTTGTGGAATTTGTGGAATATTTGCCACTATGTACTATCCGCGTCGATCAGTCAGAACCAATGGTCGCAACTTCCAAGCAATACAAATACATTTTTGCAGTAGTGAATTTGTTTGGTGATATCTTGCGAAAACCATAAATGCTGACGAGGTAATTACTAAGTTGAAGTGTTGGCGTTCCGTATTCGATAATCCAGAGCGAGAGATAAGTGATCGCGGCTTCAAAAATATTTGAAGAATTTCGCAGTGCTAATAACATCGAACATATTTTATCAACAACTGGTGTGCCAAGAGGAAATGGGCAGATTGAACGTGTGAATAGGGTGACAATATCTGTTTTATCAAAACTATCGGCGGAAAAACCAGAAAATTGGTATGAAGAAGTTAAAAATGTTCAAAGAGCCTTAAAGTGTACTATTTATAGATCAACAAAACGATCACCTATTCAAATTATATTCGGCGTAAAGATTAAAAATGGTAGCAGTACCAACATAACCGATATTATTAAAAATGAACTTATTGATCATTTTGATAATAGCTGTCTACAAATGAGATACGAAAGGAAGTTACAAATTCAGAAAGTGCAAGATAAATATAAGAAAAATTTTCAACGAAAACAGAAAGAAAAATTTTGACCATAAAGTGGGTGATTTAGTAGCCGTTAAAACAAACCCAGTTCATTGCCGAAAAGAAACTTTCGAATGAATATCTTGGCCCCTACGAAATTATTAAAGTGAAGAGAAATGGTCGCTATGAAGTCAGAAAAGCAGCTCAATTCGATGGACCATATTTAACAAATACCAGCAATGATCNAGTCAGAAAAGCAGCTCAATTCGATGGACCATATTTAACAAATACCAGCAATGATCACCTTAAATTATGGAGCTATTCCCAAGTTGATGATGAAAGTTGTAGTTCATTCGGGACGGATGATGAGTCGGATGGCCGAATATAGGATAGCAGTTAACGGACGGAGTGATATTAATGGTACTTGACTATTTTTTATACAGAATTAGGCAGTTGTTGAGTAGCATTTGAAGTAGAAATTGGAACAGTTTTAAAAAAGTAGAGAAAAGTGTAAGTTGGAAAGTTGAAAAGCTAATTAAATATTGCAGACATTTTTTATTATTATTAAAACTTTAATATCTTTAATTTAAATAAACATTGAAATAATTTTTTATTGAACTAATCGCCTTTAATTTAAACTTTTCTACATACATATAACATAGTAAGATGTTAAAATATAAAAAAACAAAAATTAATCCAACTACTTCTGGAATACTCATATATAGGTCTTCGCAATTGACAATTTCTGTTTTAATTTATTTAATAGTAAAAATATAAAGACTACACAATTCAAATCTTATTATCCTTAACGCTACACACGGAATAAAAATCATTACCATACAAAAAATAATTTTATTAAAGTATTTCAGTTATTTAAAAAATTTTTTAAACTACCTAAGATGTTTTATATTAATGCTACCATATTTTACTTAACTATAAAAATGAATTATTTTTGATTATTTTTTATATATTTATTAATTACCATACTACTAATTATATTTTACATATTTACGAGCTGAATAACTTTGACCATATGCTCGTGTAGTGTAACATACCAGGTCTCTGGTTGAAAATTTTTGATTATTTCAATGTAAATATATTAAATTAGTATCTTTTTTTATAAAATTTAAAATTTTTTGTACAATATTATAAAATTATTGTGAATTTACTTTTTAATGCATAAAAGCTAATTTTAAATTTTATGATTGTGATTTTATTTATTTACTATAATCGTACATTTCTTGTCTAATGTTTTATCGTTTAAATCACATAAGATATTTGAAATACATTGCATATTTTTGTCCTTTTTCCACGATTGGGTTTTTTTCTTGAAAACTACGATTTTTTTAACTTTTACAGTTAAAAAAATAATATGTTAACTCTATTTCTTATTCCTAAAGCAGGTTTACCTATGCCTATGCTCTTTTATTAAGTCTTCGATCAGACAACGGCGAGTGCACATGTTAGCGGATGGTATAAAATATTTTTCAGGTTTACACGCAAAAAATATTTTAAATATTAAATATTTTAAAAATGATTTTATTAAAATTCAATATCTTATATGTTATTAAGTGACATTTTAAGACATTTATGTGATAAGGCAAGGGAACAATTTTTTTTGTAGACATAAATCAATTCTTTTTTGGAAAAATTAAAAGGCTTGTTATTAGTAGGTGAGAAACCTTATGAACCAAAAGTTGCTTCCACTAAATGTATAAAAAACATTCCCTAATTTTGAGAGTCAAAGATGGACAACTTTATTCATGTTGATAAAATGAAAATCAAAATAGCGTATATTTTTCTTTGACACTAAATAAATTAATGCTCTCAACTTATTTTCTCTCTTACTCACTAATACACAACCAAAAAATTTTTGGTAACCCCTGTCCTAAAGCCATATATTGGTTTTCATCATCACATCTGCTACCACATCAGCAGTTGGATAATGTTCTAGCTTCACCTACTTGTTCTGTACCAATTGCCGCACATTTTTTCTTATTACTCCTCTTGGGAATTTCCACAAGGCTTCCACAAGGCAATAAGTTGCGGTTGGTTGTTATATTGCCTTGTTTCCGTTTCGTTAACCTATTGCTATTTCAGCTAATCAAGTGATGTGTTGCTATCTATAGTTGCCTAGAAATAATTGCTGTGTGTTTCATTCAATTATGATGTATAGGATTTTCGTCCAGAGACGTTTCAAATAAATTGCCTAATTTGGCGGATCACAAACTAGCATATATTCAACGCTAGTTCTGCTGAAGACCACTGATGACTGCTTTGTCGGCACTCGTGTTATCAAACATTCAGGAAAGTAAAAATTGAAGCCTGCCTTTTTAAGTTGTTGCTAACTCCATTAAACTACAATTTTAAATCAACAATTCCAGCCAGATACCAAAATATATACTTAAGTTTGACCGTATGTGAATCATTGTTTCGTTGAGTCTTTTTATGTTCATTATTGCAGCTAACTAGATATTCTGCTTTTAAAAAAACGGCCATTGGTTTGCAATTTTCCATGCCGTATTGCTTCAACATTTAGCGAATATATTGGCTTCGAAAATTGAGGGCATATTAGTTCAACCCACTAATAAATCTTCGATATATACTACAACGAAAATAAGTTTTCCGTTTCATTTTCCTTTGTAGAAATAAGGCTGATTACTGCATGGTGATAAATTCAGTTCTACAAAACTTGCGTGTAGTTTTGCGTTCCATTCCTTACCGTTTTCTTTTAGACCACAAGTTGCATTATCCTTAACTGCCAGTAACAATACAATTGGAATTGTCGAATATCATATGAAAGTTTCATAAAAGTTTATTCCAAACTCCTCTCAAACTCCTTCCAAACTCCTCTCTTCATTGCGTACACTCATTTGCGACGGACAGTCGTATAACCGTTCGGTAGATCAACCGGATATGATATTTTGTTTTTTATTAGAACATTAATTTCAAATGTCTTTGCACCGATGTATTCATTGCCATCTTCACTGATTGTGGTATGTTCTAATCTGCAGCAGTTCACAATTATTTATATTGTTTCCCAGGTCTCCCAAATTCACCGCTTTATATAATTCTCGGCTTACCTGTTTCTTTAATTGACTCTTGTTTGATATCCTTAGCTTCCTCATTATCTTCACCAGCTGTGTTTATTATGGTCTTGCTTTACAGCTGAAGTAAATGCATTGATGTTGTATTCTGTTCTATCAACGGGTTTTTCTTTCTGACAATAAAACTTAAGACGCAACAAATCATTGGCATAAACTTTTTTCGTCTTTGAAGTCAGCATTATTAAATGCGTTCTCATCAAAAAGCACACCGCTATGATCGTATACTACGTTCTTCCTTACGTCATGGAGTGGTAGCTTTGATACTAAAAGTTCACTTGAGCTCGCATAGCGGCCCGTTATGACGCCACAGGTAAACACAGTCCCTGTATTGACCAACTTCTACCAAACTAGGGAAGAAGTTTGTCAGCGCAAGGGCTGCACTCCTTACGTCATACGATCAGTATCCTTTAGCTACGTTTGAGTACCCAATCATAATAATTTTGTTACCTATAGCATCAAACTTTGACGTGGAGCCAGTTTTATTAAGAGCAATAGCTACACAAACACAAACTGGAATCATGTTATTGTGAATTCGAGTTGTACATCTGTTTCTAATATCCATTGCCATATTAATCGATTCTAAACATAAATATTTTTCACATTAGCGTTCACCATCATCGATTTTGCCATTTCTACTGGATTTCTGTTTGTAGGCGGTGCATCCTGTGACAAAAAAAGAGTTTATAAATAAATTTCTAAATTAAAAATACAACTGTGTGCTTAATGAACTTGATAGTATTATTAATATTATTATATTAATATAACTAAATTAAATTAAATTATCTTCAATAGTATAATTAAAATTGTAACGAAAATGGAAATGGTGTAACATCGTTTAATATTAAAATGTTAAACAAAAGTTACAAAAAAAAAAAAAAAATAAAAAAACAACGTACGTATGTACAAGGAGGAACGTAAACAAGATACAAAAACAACAAACATGAAAGCATAAATAAATGTAAACATCGTTGTTCACATTTATGGTGAGAAGGCGAAGCCTCAAAAATTCGCCTTCAAGAACCTTCATCAGACTGTTTACGTCGCTATATAAATGGCAAGGCAAAGCATGCAAAGTCGGAGTAGAACTTCAGTCAGTCTTGTGTGAAGACGCGTTGCGTGTGGAATAAACCAATCGTGGTTTGAAGATCTCCGTTACAAAGATCTACAGAACAACTGTGTAATTATTGTTATTGTTTAACGCAAAGGGCATAAATAAAGGGATAACAAATAAAGCAATTGTTGTTAGAATAAGTTGTGAACAGTATTACACAAAATTGTGCGATAAATAAAGGATTTAATTAAAATTAAATACAAATTTAATTTTTATTTTTATTTGATAATCTACGAGTAATATTTTAAACGTTTTTAAATGGTAAAATCTATTTAATATAAAAATATATTTCTTAATTCTTTTTTTTTTTAAATTTTTGAGTCATTCTGATTGGTGTGGAAAACAAAAATATTTTAAACTCAAATAAAAAATGTATGTATATTTTAATTAAATAATTACAATTTTTATAATTTCGTTGTTACTGAAATTCCTGGGACGTGATATTAAATCAAAAGAAAGAACGCAAATCTTTACAATTTAAAATTACCAAAATAACAAACAATTTACTCTGTACAAAATAAAACAACAATAATCTAAAAATAGTTTTTAGTTAATCAATATCATGGATAGCGAGAGCGGAGGTTTTAACTTAGTATTGATGACAAAAAACGAAAACGATGTAAATGAAGAGTCACAAAAAATTCAACGTAAGCGCAGAACAACAACAAATGACCCATGCACTAGCAGCAATATGTTTCAACTACTTGAAGACAATATAAGTGATTATAATGAAAACGAAAACAATTCTGAACCAAAACCACCACCAATTTTTCTGCCCAATTTAGCAAGTATTAAAAAAATGGTAACGAGTCTTCAGAAGGAAATCAGTTCTAATGATTTTACGTACAAATCAACAAACGATGGTCAGGTCAGATTAATGATAAAGTCTATAGATTCCAATCGGAATATTGTTAAATATCTAGATGCGAAAAATATGGAGTTCCATACTTTTCAACCAAAACATGAAAGGGCTAATAGAGTTGTAGTTAAAAACTTACACTTTTCAATGCCAGTACAACATATAAAAGAAGAAATGGATAAATTAACCAAACAAAACATTCAAAAAAACAAATAACGAATAACGAAAAACTCCCTCTCAATTTTTTTTGTTGATTTAGAGCCTAATGATAACAATAAAGAAATGTTCGATATTAAATTCTTATACAATGCTGTTGTAAAAATAGAACCACCTACAAAGAACAATGACGTAGTACAATGCTACAGATGTAAGCAGTTTGGACATACAAAAACATATTGTAGAAAATTATTTAGATGCGTTAAGTGTGGCTTAAATCATCCTTCATCTCAATGTACAAAAAATGTAGGTGCACCCCCTCAATGTTCTAATTTCCTACACTGCTAGCTATAAAGGCTGCGAAAGTTATAAGGCACTGCTTAAAAAGAAAAACTTTATAGGAAGACTTAATAGATTTGTTAACAATCGGGAAACAGTTTTTGAAAATAAAGACAGCAATAATAATCATTTCGAAAATTCAAATAAGTTCTCATACTCCCAAGCCGTTAAGGGCAGTCATCAAAATGGAAATATTTTCAGCTCATTCCGAAGAATAGAAGTGCTAATGGAGAAACAAATATAAACTACTACCGCTTTACTCAAAATGATGTCTACACTTATAGCTAAATTATGCAAGTAAATCTACGTATAGCTATATGGAATACTAACGATCTTTCCAAACATACGCGATAAACTGAAATCTTTTTACACACCAACTACATAGACATACTTTTAGTTTCAGAAACCCATTTTACCAGCAGATCATTCTTTTGCTCATTCTAGGCCAAAGATTTATTGTAGGAGGCGATTATAATGCCAAGCACCCATGGTGGGGCTACAGGCTTTCGAATCCTAATGGAAAGGAATTGTCTGAATGTCAGAGAAGTAGTAATTGCTTACAAATAGATTCTCTTGATGACTTAAGCTCCGATCACACACCTATATTCATAAACTACAGTACTCCTGTTGATGCAAACGCTTTTAGTGGAAACATTATTATATCAAATACAAACATTCAATCATTCGAATACCGGCTAGATCAAAATATAAATCTAAATAAACGACTAAAAACAGCTGCAGAACTAGATAATGAAGTAGAGCAATTAACAAACCCGATCCATGAAGCTGCAAACTTAGCAACACCAAGGACACCGTCAGCGAAAATAAGACGGTCTATAGCACAAAAAGAAGACTGTGAAGAAGTTGGCAGTTAAATAGCAGTCCTTTAGATAAGAGTAAGTCAGATAAGGTCATATCAGAAACTTTTGCTTTGTGCTTGTTGAATACATTTCAGCCCTATAAACTACATAGTAATAACGAACGTGACAAAGTCCTTGAATTTTTATATTCTCTGTGTCAAATGTACTGTACTGTACTACTGTAATGAAGTTATACGTGAAATTAAGAAACTTAATAAAAGGAAATCCCCCGGCTACGATTTGATATCTATAAATGCTGTTAATAACTTGACCAAAACAGTTTACTGTTCTTAACATTAATATATAATTCAATACTGAGATTAGACCACTTTCGAACGCAATCATGATTCCCAAACCAAATAAGCACGAAAATGTGCTGTCTTCATACAGGCTTATCAGCTTACTAGCAATATTCTCAAAAATATTTGAAAGCATATATTATTGCAAAGATTGTTACCATTTCTTGAAAGAAGAAATATTATTCCAGACCACCAACTTGGCTTTCGAAACAAATATGGAACTCCTGAACAATGCCACCGAATCATTGATACCATAACTGACGCTGTCGAAAATCAACGCTATTTTTCAGCAGTCTTTCTTGATATCCAACATTAATTCGATAGAGTATGGCAAGATGGCTTACTTTATAAAATAAAGAAAGTTCTACCGGCTCCGTTCTACTTATTCCTCAAAAGTTATCTCTCTCAAAGGAGCTTTTATGTTAAGAATAAAAATGAAAGATCAACTATATTTGAAATAAAAGCAGGTATACCACAGGGAAGCGTGCTAGGTCCGGCCCGTCAGATATTCCAATTGCGAACGATGTTGTTGCAGCCACTTACGCAGATGACACCGCAACAGCAGCTTCAAGCCAGTCTCCAATCTAAGCTTCGTTACGTGTACAAAACCAAACAAACCTCCTAGAAAAATGGCTTACTAAATGGAATATAAAAGTTAATTCAAGTAAATCACAACACATTACATCTACCTTACGAAGACAAGAATGTCCAAATGTGGCTATATATGGAGAACAAATTCCCAAAGAAGGTACTGTCAACTACCTTGGCATGACTCTTGATAGAAGACTTACTTGGAAACAACACATTAAAGCTAAACTTGCTCAGTTGAAGAGAAAAAGTCGAAAACTGTGCTGGCTTCTGGACCAAAGTCAGAATTAAATTTATGCAATAAACTTTCATTTTGAAACCGTTTTGGACATATGGAATGATGTTATGGGGAACCGCAAGTAAATCGAACATTGATATTCTAGAAAGATATCAAATAAAAACAATAAGACTGATAACAGTACCGCCATGGTTTGTGTCAAACAAATTGTAAAAAGGGACTTAAAATTATATAAAGAAATAAAAAGGTTAAATGAAAAATATCTCTAAAGATTAAGCAACCCAACGAATCCGGCCGTTATGCTTTTTGATGAAAATAATGAAACTCATAGACTAAATTACACACCTATTAGACTTGCCGTATAAAAATTATTTTTTTTGTATATATGTAAAAATGTAAATGATATATTGTATCTACATAGTTTTAAATAATATATATATATATTGCAGTTCAGTGGAGCTTCATTGCTTCTGTAATGTTATGTAATTTAATTTGCTTATTGTCCAAATGTAGGTGGATTGCAAATAAAAAGAACAAAAGAATTCTTATTTTACTATCATTATCATTATTTTACTATATTAAAATATATATAAACAAAAATAAATTGCATTAACAGAAAATTAATTACGCAATTAAATAAATGACCATAACCGGATATATTCCAGACTGCTAACAACACACTTTTAATTCTTTGTTATAATTAACGCATACAGTGTACTTTTCTAAAATTTACTAATAATCATATTATTGATTAACATAGGTATAATTAAACTTGACTAACAACTGTAAAAGTTAGTTTTTAATTAAAAGTAAACCAATAAAGATCATAAAAATTTTTTTTTTGAAAAAGTAACTCCCAATTACTTAACTGGCGCCCAACAAAAAAAAATTTTTTTCCCTAACAGAAATTATAAATAATAATCAGTCATGTCGAATCGTAACAATTTAGTTAAACCACCGGTTCTGGATGTTCCATACGTAGCACACGCGATTGAAGCAAATAGGGAAAACGATAAAAAAAAGAATACCAAGGATTTGCGCACAGCAGTGCCAAATCGCAATTAGGAGATTTTTAGAACCTGAGTCGAACGTAGGAGGCGAAGACCAAACAATTGAGGACAGGTACAGGAATAATATTACGGACTTGTACAAAGTGCCATATGTTGTGAAGTTTTTGAGAGAATTTCCGAGAAATAATGTCGAATTAAGCTCTTGGAAGAAGAGCGTTGATAGAAGTTTTGGGTTATATGATTCCCTCAAAGGGACCCCAAAGTATTTTGCAATTCTCAATGCGATATATGCGGAATCTTATAATACACCAATGAACTGGCGTTGCATCTCAAAATGTTTGGCACTACACTATGTCGACAAAAGAGATTTGACTACATTGGAGTACCAAATGAGTACTCTAGTGCAGGGCAATAGCACTATACAGGAATTCTACCAACAGGTATATTCTTATCTGTCTTTAATAACAAACAAATTGTCTTGTATGGATATAGAGGCAGGGAAGCACTTGATCTTCTTGCACAGACGTATAGGGATAACACACTAGATGCCTTTGCAAGAGGTTTAAGAAGCAATCTTTCATTGCACCTAGGAATGAAGGAGCCAAAAGATCTCCCGCAGGCGCTCCATCTATGTCTTAAAATGGAGAATCAATTTGCAAGGACACACTTAGTAAGTTTAATATCAACAGGCCCTTACCCCAACAGAATAGCGCACAACAAGATAGAAATAGGAAAGCCTTCTATCCTCAGTTGTCTTATTTACGGCAACCTTCTTTCGATCGTTATCAAAACAGGTCAGCAAATCAAATGACATATTTTAATTCCAACCAAATGCCAAAAAAATCAGAGTTATCAAAACCCAAGGTGGATTCTCCCAAGACCAATGGCACCAAGGCCATATCCGCGCCCTGAGCCCATGGAGGTAGATTCCTTAATGAGGATAAAAGCAGTAAACTACATTAAACATCCGGTTAATACAGTCAGAACAAATGAGAAGTCCTAATAAAATTGAAAGGAACTTTCATGTGGAGACAGAAGACGAAGGTATAAGTGACGACTATTATCAGAACCAAACACTAAGTTACGAAGAAGAGGAATAATAGCCAACGCTAGATGAATATCTGAAAACCAATTTGTATTCCAAGACTTTGCAGACATTCATTTTTTAGATTAACGCATTCGTTCTTACCTTACTTTGGGTCCGGTAGATCCTCAACTTTCTAATCGACACCGGTTCAAACAAAAACTACATATAACCCACTTTAGTTAAAAACCTTTTGCCAAATGAAATTTTTTTTCGCAAACTCGTTTGGTGGAAACAATAAAATCACTCACCACACCTTTATAAATATATTTTAAAAACACGCTGACAAAATAAAATTCTTTCAATGACCAACACTTAAGTCCTTTCACGGTATTTTAGGAAACGATAGTTTGAGAAACTTATCAGCTATCATTAACTCCGCAGAAAATTATAAACTTTAAAATTAGAATTAAGCAGAAAATTTCACAATCAGTGAATAACAATAATATTAGAACAGACCACTTGATACAACAATAAAGGAACAAATTAAAAGACGTTATCGAGACCCATAAATCACTTTTCAGTGAACCAGACGAAAATCTGACGTACACAACCGCTGTAGTCACAGACATTCTAACAAAAACACAAGAACTTGTTTATTCTCGATACCACCCGTATCCGTATGCATTTGAGGGAAAAAGTCGAAAGACACATCCAAGACCTTTTAAAACAAGGCATTATTAGACCATATAGATCAGTTTATAATTCACCCTTTTGGGTTCTGCCAAAAAAAGCTGATGCATCAGGGCAAACAAAATTTAGAATATACATTGACTACAGAAAATTGAATGAACAAACTGTACCGGACAAATATCCGATTCCAGAGATTAACAATGTTTTGCTGCAACCCGGACAAAATAAGTTCTTCTCGGTAATCGATCTCAAAAGCGGGTTTCACCAAATGCCGCTCAAGGAAGATGACAGAAAAAAGGCCTTCTCAGTGAAAAATGGCAAATATGAATTTACTGGTCTGCTATTTGGATTACGAAATGTCCTTCTATATATCAGAGAACGCTGGATGACATATTGAGGGAATATATACGTAGAATATGTTATGTGTATATGGATGACATAATTATTTTCTCCAGAAACGAAGAAGAGCATTATAAAAACTTAGATGTAATTTTTAGAACTCTGAAACTAGAAAACATGAAAGTCCAACTGGACAAAAGTTAGTTTTTAAAAAATGAAGAGAATTTTTAGGGTTTATTATTTCGCCCAATGGTATATAAACCACCCCTAAAAAGTCGATGCAATCCAGAACTTTAAGCTACCAAAGGCATTGAAAGATCTAAGATCATTCTTTGGACTTTCACACTATTCTAGACGCTTTATCAGGGATTACGCTAAAATCGCTAAACTGGGGAGGCTAAAAAAAGGGGAGATAGGATGTTTGTTGAAACATACCTCAAAAATAACAGAAATCGAAATCGAATAGAACTCTTAGTAGGGCGGAAGAGAACTACTCCACAAACGAAAAACATCATCTTGCCATCGTGTCGCCATGGAAGTCGTTTAGAAAATAAAAATTTCGTCTGCGAAAATAAAATTTTTACAGACCATATCCCTCTGACATACGCGCTAAATAATAAAAATTCGAATTTTAAATTGAATAGGTGGAAAGCATTCCTAGAGGATTTGAACTACTACTACTGCAATATAAACCTAACAGTATTAATGTAATTGCCTACGCCTTGTCCAGACTAGCTACTGACAACTCTCAAATAAATACTCTGACATAACACAGTAGTGACAGTTCGTCCGAAAACTTGATACTTTACAGACGCTTCGATAAATGCCTTCAAGAATCAAATTCTTATAGTGAATGAAGAAGGTCAAGCATCTCATAAATTCGAAATATAGTTTCCAACATATCATAGGCACACGATAAATGATCCCGAAATTATTACTGAATCCATTACACACGTTTTAAGAAAATTGTTAAACCCATCCTTTATTACTGAAAGGAAAAGCATACTCACTGGTATAGACAAATTTTCTAAGTTTGTTCAAGTAAAAATACTGTTACGAAAATAGAAATGGTGTAACAACGTTTAACATTAAAATGTTAAACAAAAGCTACAAAAACAAAACAATGTACTTGTTTACCTTATTAACGAATAAACAACAATAAAACAGCGACATCAGTATAACGAAAGATAGGAATAAGCAAGTAAACAATAATAGCAGGGACAAACGTAAATAACCTACACTATCACCAAGCAAGTAAACATGTATGAATATAAACATGTTATTTACGTGTTGTTTACATTCATAGAATTCTCGTTAAGGCGAAGACCAGAACCTTCGCTTACGAAAACATTCACCAGACTGTTTACGTCGCTATATAAAAGGCAAGGCAAAGCATGCAAAGAGGGAGTAAAAGTTCAGTCAGTCCTGTGTAAAGACACTGTGCGTGTGAAAAAACCAATCTTGGTTTGAAGGTCTCCTTTACAAAGATCTACAGAACAATTGTGTAATAATTGTTATTGTTAAATAAGTTGGGAACATTGGCACACAAAATTGTGGGGTAAATAAAGGACTTAATTAAAATTAAACATAAATTTATTTTTATTTTTGTTTACAATCTACGAGCTCATATTTCAAACGTTTTTAAAAGGTAAAAACGTAACAATATTAATATCTTTAAGTGCTGAAGGCATTAAAGGAGCACTTAGGGAAATATTACTTTCTTTCGGTATACCGCAAACGGTAGTGGAAGAATAAGAATAACCCATTTGATGCATTTTTCTTAGATAGAGTCACTACAGACCTTCAAGAATTGAAAAATATTACATTAGCTATGATCACAATATTGACTAAAAAATTAGAAGACATTAATTACTATAATAGGAAGAAAACAGTATTAAATACTTACGAACTCGGACAGACAATCTTCGTTAAAGAAAACAAAAGTAGAACATACAGAAAGGAAATGGCTAAGGAAAATAAAAATACGACAGTTATAACCGAATCAGGAAGACAATACATAAGAACAACATCAGGAATTAAATTAGACTTATTTTTCAGGTTACTTCTCACAATGGCATCTTCAGACATTAAAGTTTTGGACTACTGAAATTCCCAAATAGTGACTATAAATTCCGGACTGGCAAAATTACAATCTATTATTTCCATATAATAAAAATAAATTGATACCAAGAACTCGTAAACTCGTAGTTAATTCATTTTTGTTAAAATCTGAAGAAATCGATATTGTTAAAGAAATAATAGGTAATGATTCAATACCGTTTGTAAATTTGGAGCAGGCCTTTCAATTTGCCGAAGTTAGCATCCGATCATTACTCGATTATCTATATATTAAGTATACCCACTACACATGTAAGTTCATGTAGTAAAATGTTAGTAAGACCCATTAAATTTGAAAAATATGTAACCAAAATTATGTTCAAAAACATCCTAATATGCGACAATGTAATCAATGGTAAATTTAGTTGTTGCGTTGATGTAAATAGTATTATTTATAATACACCTATCATACTTAACAAACCTACAAGGGTACTTTACTACCAAGAGTGAAAACCGCTAATGTTACTGTATGCAATAGAAATAGTTTAGATAATATAGAAACTGATATATGTCTGACCGATATGATCAAAAGTAATTTACTAATAAGCATATTATTGATTAACATAGGTATAATTATAAAAGTTAGTTCTTAATTAAAAGTAAACCAATAAAGATCATAAAAATATTTTTTATGAAGAAATAATTCCCAATTACTTAATTTATATAATGGAATATATACTGTATACAAATTTTGAATTTTGACTTAAAAGAGATTGCAACATTAGCATAATTTAGTAAGCATAAATATACAACTTATTAATTTACAGAGTAAGGGAAAAAAGATAGGAAAAAACCTTTGACCTTCCAGAAACTCCCAACAATAACCCTTAGTTAAACTTCATTTCTGAAGTTGAAAAGATGTTAATGTTAGAAACTTCTTATTGTTTCATAATTTAAAGTTCTATTTCGATCTTTAAAATTTCTGGGTCAAATTATTCACAACCGTCATGAACATATCCTGCTTGAAGTTTCTGTGAAGTCTGTTAGTTGGAAACCACCTAGGCATGTTATATGTCTTAGCACATACTTCTGACCAAACTTGGCACCCACAAGTTATTATTGGACGAATACATGTTTTGTACATCAATATTTTGTTTTTATGATTAGAAATCGATTTACGATTTAGTAAGGCAAATAGCTTTATAGCACCATTGAATAATGTGACGTTTAAATGTCAAATTCTTGTCAATGACAATGCCTAGATACTTAATTGTTTCCAAAATAGGGATTTCTTCTTCATCTGTTATAAGCGGAATGCTAGGAGTTATTTTAGGCAATTTATTGAAAGGGAAAATTATGGACTAAGTTTTTGTTTGATTGATTTTAATTTTCCATTTGATGAAGTATTTCTGGGCGTTTAAAAATGCATTTTTCATTCATTTGACAACGGCATTTGAAACTTTTCCTGTAGCTGTTATTTGATTTTTTTGAGGTCTTAATTCTGAAATGTATATAGTATATAATACGGGTAGTCTTGAGGTACGCCTAATATAATATAGTGAGTGCATTTGAGTATTCATTATCATTAGTGAGTACATTTGAGTATTCATTATCAATAAATACCACAAAATGCCTTTCGCTTAAAGAACTCTGAATAATCTTTTCGAGATAAATTGGGGTAGCCAAACGCATTTACAAACTGGTCCGTCATGGCATATAGAGTCAAAGGCTTTTTAATGTCTAGAAAAGCAATTCCTGTAGTTTTCGTTCATATTTATTTTTAGTTATCAAATCAACAATCCTTCGTACTTGGTGCACTGTAGAGTGAGCTTTGCGAAAGCCAAATTGTTCTTTTTGTACGACATTGTTGCATTCAGCTAGTTCATTTAGTCTTTCCAATATGATTTTCTCGAACACCTTCTCAAGACTATTTGGGCGATAACTGTTTGGCGATTTACTGCCTTTTCCTGATTTTAATATCTTTATAACTTTGGCTGTTTTAGAAAGCTTTGCAAAATAACCATTTTTTAGATACCAGTTAAAAATTTTTATACTGAGGCTTAAGAGATTATCAGAGATATTTTTCAATATAACGATATAATCAACGATCTAACATAAAATCTTATTTTATTGGATAATATTAGGTATTTCTTGTCGATTAAGCCATGTTATATATTTTCTCACCCTATTATCAATTGCTGACATTAAATTTTATGTAGTCCTAAAAAACTTCTACAATAACATTTTTCTTTTCTTTGCTATTAAATATTTCAGCGCCATCTTTTGACAAACTTCTCATTGATGGTTTTTTACTTTTCAATGCTTTAGTTAACATCCAGAATTCTTTGCTACCAGTTTGTATAAATTGATGCCAGCTGTTATTACGATCACTGAGAATATTTTGTTTTACTAGCTTAGTCAGCTGTTTTAATATACATGGTATTAAGTTTCTCTCTTGTGAATTTGTAGCTCTCTGAAGTTTACTTCTGTATCTATTTTTTTGGCCAATTAAAATAAACTATTCCGCGATAATTTTCTTTGTCATTGCTGTCTGTCAGTTACTGGAATCCTTTTAGAGGCGTCTTGAAGAATCTGCGTGACTCCGGAAAGAATTCGTTTGATATTTGTGTGTGTAATCAGAGTATTTGGTAAATTTTCATTTTTGACCTCATTATCAACAAATTTTGCAATTTATTTTCAGTTTGCCATATTATATAGAACCAGTGATTTTTTCTCAATTATTGAACCAAATACTTTACATGTAATCCGAATGTGGTCCGAATTTAATAGCTCGGGATATGTTACAATTTGAGAAATTGGAGTTAGTGAGGAGCATATCAACAACTGAAGGTTGCGTGTGGGATGAAAATTGACCAAACCGAGTAAAACTGCACGGGGAGTTAATATAATAATCAGAATTTAGTTGGTGATTATAGAGACTGGAACCGGAAGCATTATTCTTTTGTCAGCTCCAGATGTGTGGTGTGCATTAAAGTCACCAAAAATAAAATAGTCCGCAGTACCGCTAATAATAATATTAAGGTCACTAACAAACATATTTGTATATTTAAGACAATAAACAAATGAAAATCTTACAGTTCTATTGTCGATATTTATTTCAATGAAAATATTTTCTATGTTGAGTGTTGAAAATTTAGGGATACGTTCATGAGGAATTGAATTTCTAATTGCTATCAAAACTCCACCATGTGTCGGTCTATCCTCTCGATAAACTTTATAATTAACTAGGCTAAAATTGTGTTTCGGTTTCAGAAAAGTTTCATTTACAAAATCTAAGTCTATTTCTTTCTGATACAACACTTGTTTCACTTGCAATATAGCTTCAGGTGATGTTATGCTCTGATGATTCCTATACCTGAGAATATTTACCAGTACTCTTATCTTGTCGTACTTTCTTCTACATTTTTCCAACTCATCTATAGCTTGGAAATAAATGGAAATGGAAATGGTGTAACATCGTGGTGTAACATTAAAATGTTAAACAAAAGCTACAAAAACAAAACAATGGACTTGTTTACTTGATTAACAAATAAACAACGATATAGCAACAGCACCACTATTCACGGAAGAGGGATAAACAAGTAAACAACAATCAATAACAACACTGCAGGGACGAACGTAAAAACGATGCAAAAACAACAAACAAGAAAGCATAAATAATTGTAAACAACGATGTTTACATTCACAGAGTACTCGAAAAGCCGAAGATTCGAATTTTCGCCTACAAGAACATTTTTTAAGGTTCTTTTTGAGGCAGTTGAAACATTTGCATATGATGGGACCATTTGTAGACGTTTTATTAAACTGGCATTGCAAAAAGTCATGGCCATACATGGCACATATAGTGCATTGTGTTGGTCCTCTGTTGTGGCGAGTAGAATTTCTCCAATGCATAACAATTCCCACCACGTATCTTATTTTCATAACCTCTCACTTCGTTATTTGTTCCCGATAAAAATCGAACATGTACATTTGAAGTGATAATCTTCTTTATGTTTGTATGTTCAATATCAAACGAATTCTTAAATTCACTTATTAATTAGTAAACCAAATAGCATTAGTTTGAATTTCTTGCTATCTTTAATAAGGTGAGTAAGAAACTTCCATTTATTATCTTTTTTATTATTGCGAGTTAGGGATAACTACTTATTGACATTCTTTTATATTTACAGTAGTTTCCTAATAATTTTATGATCTTAGTAAAATTCTGACAAACATCCACTATGATTGGATGGATTTTTATAATTTCATCTCTGACAGGTTCGCTTTACACATTGGATATATTATCATCTTCTTGGTCAGAAAATATCTGAAACCTATTTTCACCTGGTTTCGATAAAAATATAATTAATTCAATGAAACTTACAATATATGAACCAATAAACGAATTTTGTTGAATTGGATGTACGTATGTATATATATGTATGTAAAGAACAAATTGGAAATTCTACACAAAAATATATTGCTTGTTGATTGAAAATCACGTCAATAATCTCTTGCTATATACCTTTTCTAAAACTAATAATGATGCACCAGACAGTTATAAGGAAATACCTCTAATTCATTAATAGAAAATTTTAAATTGCCAAAACAATATCTTATGATGGATAACGGAAGCTACTTTTTTGAAATATAAGCTTTAGGGCCATTATTGCAACTTGCCGTTAAAGTTGGGGTTAGCTACAGTAAAGTCTTCTGGAGACTCGGGGTACATTGTTCCTGCTGTTGGTGGAAGGGGATCCATATTATAATACAAGAAATCGTCTCATCTAAACTCCGAAACATCTTTCAATTGTATTACGAGTACGAATTTGCGATTCATTATATAGATTTTCTTGAATTTGAATTTAGCAAGGCAGTCATCATGTATTTGCATTGATACCCTCAAATAACATAATCTAGAAAATGACCATTCTCTATACGGAATTTTAGACGGCTATTGTTAAAAATATTGCTATCCTATTCTAATCCGGGCCATCTTCCAACCAATTCTTGTAACATTAATTTTGCATTACGCGCTGCTTGGACGTTGAGGAAAAAATAACCTTTGCTGTTGCGAAAAATTTCTCTGTCGTTTCTTCCTGGTGGCAGAATACGAATGTAGGTGAAATCAATGGCTCCCATAATTTTTGGAAACTTTGCAATTGCAAAGAATTCTGAAATACTGATTCACTCAAAGGAAATTTAATATATTCTTCTGACAAAGAAGCCAAAGCAAATGACGTTTCTTTAACTACACGGCTGGCAGTTGAAACGCTAACTCCGTCGAATTCACCTACCGTAATAAGGAAACTTCCACTTGCATAAAATTTTAATGCTATTAATAATTCAGTCTCCAGTGCTATGGAGTAATGCCTGAGAGTTTATTCATGCTAGAATACATTTTTACTAAATATTGGACTTTTTGACTGCAAAATACTTCGCTACTTTTCCAAAGCATGTCTACTGTTCAAATTAAATGATCAATCCGTCATTTTTGTGGTTGTGTTGGTAAAAAGTATTCACACGTATAGGGAAAGATGAGTTTGAAGAATATCAATATACTTATGATTTTCGCTACATGCTTAGCAGAAATTTGAAGCAAATTTGATGTGTGTGCGGGTACTTACTTCAATTTTCATTTTACTCCAGATTTCGTAGGAGTACCATCACTCTTTGTTTAACTTCGAAAGTGTGTGGCAGAAAAATAATAAAAAAATAGAAAAAATGGAGGAAAACAATTTTATTTTACAATTCATTGAAGTTTACCGCAATTTGCTTGCTTTATGGCAGGTAAAATCAAAATTATATAGCAACAGAATAGAACGAAATGAGCAGTATGGGATATTATTAAATAAATATTGTTACGAAAATGAAAATTGCATTGTTTAACATTAAAATGATAAACAAAAGCTGCAAAAACAATGGCCAAATGGTTAGTGCATTTGCTTATCGAAATTTTATTAGTCAAGTGACATAAAATATAGCAAATTTTTAAAGAAAGCTCCTTATAAAACTCTATATCGAGAAACTAATATAGTTTATCGCTAGATGGCGATGGGCATGGCTTTGGCAAATTTAATTCATCTTTAGATGATGCCCTTCTGAATCTTGTATTGCTTAATACACCACCATCTGACACTCCTCCGTTTGTGCCAACAACGACCTTAATGAATTCATAGTTTGTATCCAATTTTGACATTACAACAATGCTAAAGAACTTTTTATAGTTATAATAGAACTACCCNTACCCAGAGTTTGGTGGCTTTTTTATTGCAATGTGTTCTCCATCAAACAGTTAGGAAAATTCAAACGGCGATGAAATTGTGTACCGTGTTTTTTCCACCCATCTTCGTTTGTAGGAAGCTGTAAATAGATATACAAAATATACGACATGTATTATTTCTTCATTTAGTTATAGTCAACCAAATATAATTTGCTTTTTT
>QOCX01000913.1:22756-53084 GCA_005959815.1 Sarcophaga bullata
CCAAGAGCACAAGAAACGTAAAAAGTCTGATGCGGGTGACGAGTTGATAAGTTTGACAGCCGCCGGATGAATATGACTAAGTTGCTGGATGGTGGGCGTGTAAATTGAGGAAAATGAATCCCACCAAAGAATATATGCGCAAAAATGCATCAATGAAATACTATTAGAGGGCAAAATGTGAACTTTGCATAGGAACTGTATGCAGCTTACAATTTTATGCCAGACTCCAAACAGCGAAAATAGCTCAACGCCTACGTCATCAACAATATCCCAGCTCAATACATTTAGTCCACAATCACAATAACAGAATATTTCCCGTCTTTTCAGTAGTTAGTTCTTTATGTTAATAATAGTTTATGTTCATTTTTTATTTATATAAGACTGAATTTTGTGATATTTTTGATTAATTTTTAAGATATTTTTTATTTAGTTTTGTTTTCATTTATGAATTTTATGATATTTATTGTATTTTTATGAACTTTGAACTTTTGTTATTTTAACTATAAGCCGAAACAATTAATTCCAGTAGTACTTTATTTAATTTACCTTTATATTATATTTTAATATCTTGTTTATTTCTCAACAAGTTTCCATAACAATACGACAAATTGCTCGTTCCGAAATGGCGCTGATAAATTTTAAATTAGAAAAGGAATTCCCTGTAGCAAGAAAACGCAATGTTATAGATAGACGTTGATTCGGAGAAATGGAGTCACGCCTCATATGTGTCTTCATTCACCCGTAAAAAGCTTCAAAAATCATTTGAAGAACTCAATTTGAGTTCATTGAGAATATTTTCGTGCGTTAAATTCATCCTTTTTTCTTCAAAAGACGCTGCGTAGTTTCCTTTTTTTTTTTTAATTGCCTGCGCCAGGGCAATGGTTATAAAGAATCTTCAATCAAAAACCATATGTTCTTTCAGAAGAACTAAAAAATATAATAAAAAAACCAAAACAAAAGAATATTTTCCGATAAAAACCATATGTTGTTTTCTTCTTCATAACACTTTTGAAATGAAATTTGAGGTCGTAAATTTGATGTGTAACTGTGCTAATCAAAACAAATATTATCAACATTTATGCAAATTTGATCTGTTAAATTTGATTTGTGGCCATGCGCCATTAAAGGTAGTACGATCTTCCCTTTAGCTTAACGCTCACTTCTATCTTATTGGGTACTCATAATAATGAAAAACAATTTATCTGCCGTTAAAATCCTGCCATTAAATTTTATAATTTTCTATTTCATTTTTTTCTATTAACGCTTTGTTCTTACACACACGACAACGAAAATACAAGTGCCTGATTTTGACGTGTGTTTTCGTTCAAACATAAGAAAATCGGAATAGAGAGTAGCAATTTGTATTTCACTCCAAATTTTAATGATTTTTTAAAGCATTATTATTTACACTGCATAAACATCCTATACCAATTATATTCGAATTTTTTGATCAAAGTAAAGGCTAGAGCTGGTTCAGATCGCTTTTATTTAAATACAATTTTAAACAATTTGCAGCACCTTTAGATCATTCTGAATCTGAATTGAAGAAACTTTAATAGCTTTGTGTTCATAAAATTGTAAATAAAATAAATAAATAATATATGTATATGTATTTTGATTGATAAAGTGATACGAATTCTCTTTTTTCATATATATTAATCGTATTGTGGCAACACTATATATTCATTTTTACATTTGTTTGTATATATTAATCTTTTAAATTGACGTAAAAAATTATTTTTCTTTAATTATTATTACGACTGTAATGTGCATACAAAAACTTTGAAACAAAAATATAAATAAATTAAAATATGTAATATATAAATAAATAAAAAAAATCACTTTGAATAGAACAATATTTGACTATACATACATACATAATTGGCCTTTACAATCTTTTAGTCAGGATTAAAAAATGAAATGAGGTAAATGAGGTATGTTCAGAGCAGCACACATTTCGGACATGTGTGGTGGATTTCATGTTCAGGTTCATATTCCATAGAAATTATGAAATGAAGATAAAAGCATACGAATTAAAGACCTGCACAGTTACAATTCATCGTTTATTAGAGAAAGATTGATGCAAGCGTTCCGGAGTTATGGCGGTTTTAGTAAATTGTTCACTGGACGCTCGCTTTGTTATTGTTATTAATATTTACTTACAATAATAAAGTTTACTTGTATATTTGCTTCACCATCAATATTTAAAAATACGTATGGTTACAATAGATGTTTCAAAGGAAAAAAGTAGCATATAACATACCCTACTCAAAACAATAAACAACTGCTTTGATTTTTAAGCGCCTAAAGTGTATGCAAAAGTAAAACTGTACAATGTCAGTTACACTCATTCTGTCATTTAAGTGCCAGTTAGCCACACGTAACGTAACGTACCGTAAAGAACGTTCTCTTTTTATCATATAGAAAGCAATGTAAACGCTTACCGAAACGTTCTTTCTGGTTAGCAAAACGGGACTATCTGTATAAAACAGAATTCTCACACGTTTTTATGTGACATTTGAACATGAGTGATGGGGCTATTGTATGCAGAGTTGCATAGAGGCACAAATGCCCTCTTTGGTACATTCATGTTTATTTATATAAAACTTTTATATGAAATTTTTAATTTAAATAATAATAAAAAAATTTATTATATTAGAAATAAACAAAAACAAAACAATTTTAACAAAATAAATAAATAATATGTATGTATTTTGAGTGACGAAGTGGTACGAATTATCATTTTTGGTACTTTCATATATATCAATCGTTTATATTAATCTTTCAAATTTGTACATAAAAATCGATTTTTTTTAATTGTTGTTGTTATTATGTAATGTATAAAAAACTGAAAAAAATAAATAAATATTATGTATTTTAAGTGGCAATGCAACGCAAATGCCCTTTTAAATCTTTAAAATTTTGACATACATATTCTTATTCATGTTCATAATTATTTTTTATTTTTTTTATTATTACTATTCCAACTAGAGGTATTGATTTGCAATTTAAAAAAATATTTATTTGAATAGAGCAATATTCGACTCTACTTATATCTAAATTACATTAATATGGACTCAGATTAAACCAAAAATTTAATGTTCTTTTATATTACAAGAATAAAAGTAATATAATAATAACATAGAATTTAAGAAGTAAATATATCTTTTTCCAATTAAGGCTCAATTGGTACTTTTTGAATTTTGCTTTTTCTTAACAATACTCAACACTGTTCTGAACAGATTACTTCGTGCAAAAGTCTGTATGCCAATTTCTTTGCATTGTGTTGTGTTCGTGTGTTCTGATTTTTTTTTTTTTGTTTACATTCTTCGTTAACACATGCCCCGTTTTTAATGTGCCTAGAACTACACAAACGTTTGAAATTCTACGTACGTCACGATTTTACGGTTCTTACGCTTGACTAACTAACCCTTTATATCCAGACGTCGGTGAGTGTATTTGTGAGAGGCATGTGTTTAACCCCCCAAAAAGGGGGGGAAAAAAAAAAAGAAAATTGTTAGTAATATTTTCAAGTGTAACCTTATAATATGTACTCGTATATTAGTGGAAAATATGGAAAAAATGTGCAGTTCCAAATCCCTAAAGTTGAAAATCCTTAAAACTTGGCAAACATTCTTCCAAAAATGAAGATCATTTCTTATTGTTTTTAGTGGATCTCAATTGGTGGAAAATGGTGAATTCTACTGAAATATTTTTTTTGGGTGTGTCATTGAAACCTAAAAAAGCAACATAAACCTTCTCCTTTAGAAGCTTATCAGCAACTGAATGCAATTTTACGCTCTTTTTAACAAACATCATTGATGTTCGTATCCTATGTGTGTAAAAAACCGAAGATGTTCGAAACCCGGAGCCTATTGGTGCAGACTTTTTTTAATATCCTTAGTAACTGTTATGTGTATTGTATATATGTTTTGATAGTACTTTAAGGTACACTCTTGCAGGCCTATAATACGAATCAGTCTCCGCAGAAATGAACCAGCAATGATTAAGTTCATCCACTGGGATCAGGTTAGCTTTCCCAATCAATTTTACCTATAGAGAGGAACAAATTTATCTAATTCTTATTCCTCTGATTTCACAAATTAATTCTAACTATAATTACTGATAGTTGTTATAATCGCAAATCTCTCAGGAAAATTGACACTTATATTAAGAAAGTAGCCAATGAGCTTTGTATATAATTAATATCAGTCACCGCGAGTTGTGGATCGTTGCCGTTTATAGTCGAAACAGTATATTCCAGCGATCTGCCTAACATTCTGATTATGATATTATATTGAAAAGTAACTACAAACATGCTTAGAAGTGAGTTGTCTCTTACCATAAACGCGTACTGATTCAAACTGCATCGTTTGCACTTGCTACATGATGTGAATTTCGAATTTTCTTAAAACTTTAAAATATTATCTAAATACAATACGTCATTATCTGGACTTAAACACATATAAAATAATTTTAAAAATTTGAACTCAAAAACTTACTAATATTGTATAAACATATGTATTACTTACATTCGTACATATTTATTACCTTTAATGTTCGTATTAAACTATAAGAATTGAATTTATGTTGTTAATAATATTTTTTATCCATCAGTACTGTCATACTTTTTATTTAATCTTTACAATTTATAGAATATTTAAAATTTATAGTGTCTTATTAAATGTAGAAAAATGAATTTCTTGTTAAATTTAATTAAAATATACTCTTTATATGTACATATGTTAGTCTTCACTATCTGCCTCTAATCCCAACGATTCAGCGTGTCTCTTTGCTTTCATCCGCAAATCTGCTATACTAGAACTCTTACTTTGGGCGATCGCAATTGCAGCAAGATTTAAAGGATATTGTGGTAGTGTGAACATATTCGACGTAGTAACATTACCCATTACAGTTGCGTACTAAAGGGGGGGAAATACAATAAATTATTTGTTAAATTCTTTTTTGACAGAAACGTAAATAGAAAACGCATATTTTGTATAAATTAAAATGAATGAATAATGAATCAATTGAATTGAAAGAAAATATCGTATATTGTTTGAAATTAGTTTTGTAGAAATTTTGTCATAGCTTCTGAATATTTTCAATAAATTGTTTGCTTTTTAAATCAATATTTAATAAAATTATTACATAAAAATTCGATGCGATGTCGTGTAACATACTTTTCATTTGGATAAAATTCTTTTGCAAGGTTAATTCAAAATTTTTTAATATAATTAATGTAACTTTTGTCATTTTTGTAAAATTTTTGTGTATACATTATTAATTCTATCATTTTGTCTTCATAAACAGTACTATCTAAAGTAAGATTAAACGATTGCTCTACTGGATTTGGTCAATAAATAAATGAATAAATAAAAATAAATTCAATAATATATATTATATAATAAAAATACGTTTCAACGTTCTGAAAAGTTTAGTAAGTTCAAGGCCATGCCGTATTTTATTTAATAGAAGGAAATGGGAACTGCATAAATTAAAAACATTTTATATTTGTTTATTAATTTATTATTTGTTTAACGCCATTGTCATTTAAATGGTGTTGCAATTTTATTTCTATAAAAATTATTTGTTGATCATTCTATGTTGAAATCTGCAGTTATAATTATTTCATTAGTTTTCTCATACAAACCCTCTAACGATTCTTGAAAAATTTCACAAAGTTCTGCATTGCAACCGCTGGGCGATCTTTAAAATCCTACAATTATAAGGTGTACGTTATGTCGAGTGGCTGTACCAGCCATAATCCAATATCTGGAATTTGCGCTTCCCTCGAATTATTATGTAATCTTCCAATCCGACCCTCCGTATAGTATGATATTACACTTTCAGTTTTTAAAGAATTTAAAAATGATACAATTTGATAATAATCTTGTACATCTATTTGATCTTCGCCAATAGCTTCGCCTTACATGTTTCCGTTAATGGTCTCTTTGTTGCAACTAATGTGTTAAAATATTTGTCAGACCTTGAACATTTGCATATAACATATACAATATATTCTTTAATTGACAAACTGACATTCTTTTAAATTTTAATTTCTTTTGATATACGATTTCTATGGCATTTAACATACATTTCCTAACACCTACATTCTCTTGTTAAATGATTAAATACCTTCCATTTATAACATCTTCTTATATCAGTGCCATCGAAAATTCTACATTTTGCTCAACTTATATTTAATTTTTGTACACTTATGACTTACGTCCTTTCATTTAAATTGATTTGTTTTCAGTTTCTTAATATCACAATTATTCTGTTTTTTGATTTTGTTTTCTTTTTTTAAAACAATTTCGGCTTCCGAGCATTTAAACAAAATATTACTAATGTTTAGTTCTGTGGATAATAATCAAATCAGGAGACTCCTTTTTGATTGTTTACTCCAACAGTAGACAATGTTTCTTTCCTTAACGTAAGTGGTAAATGAATAAATCTTTATTTATTTACTTTTGTATTTATACCCGGGCTTGTAATTTGAATTTAATCAGGTTTCCTCTTGAACGATCAACTGTTAATCTTGTATTGCATACTGATGCTGTGAAGAATATCTCTGATCCAAAGTGAACACCAGTGCCGCTAAAGGATCATTAAATGAAGCCTATGGATTAAATTTTTCCATCTTGAGGCTGCAATAAGTAACTGAGGCAAATAGAAAATAGTTTTGTGGCAGTGGTAGTCGCCGTAGTTTAGTAGGTAGTGTGTTGGGTTATTAGACGAAAGGCCACGGTTCAACCCCCAGGTCAGACTTCAAAAACGAAAAAACAAAAACTTCTTTTTCTTCTGTTACAAATTTCATTTATTATCTATTACAACTAGTTATTATAACTAACAAGTAATATAATTCAAAGAGCTAACTAAACATAAACTTTAATTTAATACATATTTGTGATTATGTTACGTCATCAAACCAAAAGAGAACTTCTAATTAGATCGGATGGCTTACTTCTTTTAAGTCTGCGTTCCAAACGAATGGGATGAGCAGATTTGATGTGTTTTGAATTTACGTGGTCTCTGAGTCGGGTGTTATGTTTTGTTGCAATGCTTTCGTTGTAAATCGCTTGTGCGTATATACCATGGTGCGCTTATGCTACATCTGAGTACTTTGTTCTGAAAACGTTGAACAATAGTTATATTTTTCTCGCTTGTGTATCCCCCAATTGTGCTCCATAAGTCCATATAGGTTTTAATATTTGATTATACATTAATAATTTATTTTCGATAGGCAGTTTGGATTTTCTCCCGATTAGCCAGTTTAGCTTCTTCCATTTTAGTTGTAGTTTCATAATTTTAATTTTAACACGAACGTTCTAACGTAACTTCGCATTCAGTGTTATACCAAAATATTTTGCTATATTTGCATACGGTATTTGTATACCGTCCATAAATATAGGGATACCTAAAGTTGATTTATTTATTCCCTTTTATATACTGTGAATAAATTGTGAACTGTTTAATTTTATGCACCATTTTCTAGTCCATTCTAAGACCGAGGTAAGTGCATTTTGTAATTTGTGTTTCGCCTCATTTTCAGTTCTGTTAGCAGGCAAAATAGCCGTGTCATCATCAAATGTAGCCAGTAACTTCTAGTTTATTACTGGTGTATAAAACATACAAAAGTGGACCCAAAATGCTTCCTTGCGGTACTCCTGTTTGTATTTCCCTTAATTGAGAATATTCGTGCTCATATTTAAAGCGAAACAACCTATTCCTCAGGTACTATTTAAATAAAGTAGCCCTCGAAAATTGTGTTTCGTGAACAAATCCGTATGACTGACTTTGTTGAATGCTTGTGAAATGTCCAATGTCTCTAAAGCACTTTATATTATATGCGATGAACTTGGTCAACTGTAGAATGTGCATTTCTAAAACCCAATTGATGTTGAGGAATTAAGTTTCTTTCTTCAATTATCTGTTTGATGCGAACTTGTAATATTTTTTCATATAATTTCGATAATTTCATATAATTTCGTCAGTTGGGGTTTTCCAGGTTTTGGTATCATTACTACTTCGGCGACTTTCCAAAACGATGATACATGAAGCAGTCTAAATAAAGCATTGAAAATTTGTGTTAGTTTTAGGATTATGTTATTTGGAAGATGTTTAAGAACCTCAGTTGTTATTAAGTCGAATCCAGGACATTTCCTTAATTTTAGATTAAGATGGATTTGTTTAAAATCTTCAATTGGTGTTACTTCGGGTATTGTGTAGTCAGCTCGTCTATTAAGGCCATTGGCTCATGCGTAATAGATGGTGGATCAGTATCAAGAAAGAACAAATCAGCAAGATAGCTAGAAAACAATTTTATCCTTTGGCTATTTATTTCCGCCCAATTCCCATCTGCCATGCGAATTTGAGCAGTTTGTGTTGTGGATTTATATAAGTTTTTTGTTGATTTTCACAATGTATAGTCTGATGTTTTTCATTATTCAATCTTTGCAAATAGTTATTGAAACTTGAGTTCTTATACTTCTTGATTTCTAAGCTAAGTTCATGTGTCATTCTACTAAGTCTTATATATTTCCGTTAGGAGTGTTCAAACGGGTTCCCCAGTAAGTGTTCTTAGCATTAAAGTCCCCACTCATGATAAACCTCGAATCATGTTTAGCAAAAACTCTGATAGTAAATAAAATTGCCATGAAAAGTTTCTCAAAAATCAGTCGTTTGGAGTCGACTTTAAACTGTAGGTACCGCCACTTATTGATAAAGTTAACACACACAACATAAGTGGTGTGATAAGCTAGGTCGTAATTTTGACTGAAGGGTTGTAATGGCTAATTATGTTCTGTTATCTAAGTGACAATTATTATTAGTTTTTCACTGGGAAAGCAGGATAATCAGGAGTATAAATAGCAGCCGCCAATATACAGATTAGATTGAACACTTTCTTAATGTAAAACAAATTTTCAAAGACACATTTAACGTCAATTAGCTTATCCAAAACATCTGAAAGCTCATTAAAAAACGCCACATAACATGCTACACCTGAAAGATGATTGTTGCTGGACGCAATATCTGGGCTTTAATATTGTAGACCACTAACTGACAGACTCTTATAATAAACTTACTTAAAATTCTTTATGTAATTGATCTTGAAGTTTTTAAAAATATGTCGATGATGTGGCTTCATTTTACTTATCTTCGGATCATTCTTTGTTACAACTATGTACTCATAATGTAGGTATGTATTTATTATAAAACTATTCAGGTTTTATAGTACAGAAAATACACTTTTATCCAACTGCAGATTTTCTATGTTGGCATGAAATGAATGATGTCTGGAAAAGCAATATCAAAGTACAACGTATGATGGACTAACCACAACTTTAATTTTAACATGCTCATTAAAACATAACTTCGCATCCAGCATTACGTCAAGTACTTAGATGCATCGTAAACACGTCATGGTATATACGCATTACCTTAGGCTTCTAGACACCGCTGTCATTAGTTTGTATACCCTTTTAAAAATTTTTACATTTGCATTTATGTTTGGATTCGATTTAATGTTTGGTTTAGCAGATCCGTGATATTTTCACTACTGGTTTATGATAGGCCTAGAATAATATACGCCTTTCATTTACTGGGCACACTCACAATTTTAGGACTTTTTCGTTTCCGTTTTTCTTCTTTTTATTTTTCCCGTGCTTTAGATTTTTAATTAAAAAGAATAAACTTATTGTTTTATTTAAAACAAAATCGGTTTTTGTTTTAGCATCTATTGTGGTTTTTTGTTTTTGTTTGCTTTTATTGCAAGCGTCTGGCCATTTCAAAAGTTTAATAGCCTCCCCAGCACATGTAGATATTATCAATAGATGCTTAAAATATGTCTAAAGTCGCAATTTATATTATTAATGCTGCTTTGCAATTTATATTATTAATTTGCATAGCCATCTGGAGTGGAAATGTATAAGCTAACTACAATTTAAAATGCGAGAAGAAAAACGTGTTTTTAGGAGGCAACATGACAGTATTGGACAAACACATAGATTAGAATAAGGAAAGCTGTCGATAAAAAGAAATATCGCACTTTTCCATTTTTCGAAAGCGCCACAAATTCTTACTTTGAAAAGTAGAACTTGAAGAGAGCAAGCATAAAAATCCAGTGCTTACTTTTTGTATTATATTTTTTCATTTTGTTAATATTGAAAATAATTGCCCTTGGCTTATGATAATAATGAATATAATAAAATCGTGCCTTTTGTTAAAGGCATGTTGTAATAATCGCCCTAAATACTATAAAGCGTATAATTAAATTGTGATATAAAATTTAAGAGCACGGATGGTGGACATCGTTGTTGAATTATTTGGACTTGTACCATTTATCATTTCATCACGCATCATATGGTCGCTTTCACCAGTCTATTCGTTGTTGGATCATTGGACTAAGGCTAAGACGCAGCGATTCCACCGAACTAGTGGATTTACTTGTCAATATAGCACCTAATATTTATAATTCTAATGGGGTTACCCAATGGTTGAATTATGAAATTGAAACCATGGACGAAATTGAAGAGGTTGAATCATTTAATGAAGAAATAATAATAAATAAAGAAATAAAATAATAATAATAATAATAAATAAGTAATAATGTTCCAAAAATATAGCATTCTCAAGCCATATATGCCCGTAATATTTGTATAAAATAGGAGCTTCATACTGGGGATCTTTTAAAACTTTTAAGCCTCAGAGTTATTACGTACAAAAAGCAAAATGAAATAAACTTCGTCAGATGAAAATGTCTTATTATTTGTGCAGCAAATAATGAAAATATTTTATAAAAATGATTTTTAATCTACTGGTATATTAATTCGAATGTAAACGTTTCATTTTAAAGATAATAAAATATACAAGATAAATAAATATAAGTTAGCATGTACTTTTTAAATTTTATCTTTTGTTTCGGAAATTCGGATATTTCGATATTTCGAACACCTCATTGTTTTTAATTGCTCGGATTATCGAGATTTTACTGTATTAAGAAATTATATAAACAAGTTGCATTGAAAGCGCAATTGATACCATATGCTTAAGTAGTTTACATTCGCTAATATTATATCAAGCACACTAAAAAAAATTACGAGGCATCGACCAAGACTGCATTCGCAATAAAAGACCTACAGTAAAAATATATTCCTGTTCTCACATATTCATCCAAAGTTTAATTATTTCCTCTGTTAATATTTAGTGCATTGGAATAAATTTTCTGTTTAACATAAATAACACTGTGCCACCTAGTCTAAGTTATTCAGCTAGTTGAGTAGAACTAAGAAATATTTTTTTATGTTTCTCAAATCCACCAAACTTGTTTTATTAGACAAAAACCATGGACTACCAAACCATGTTTCAACGTATGTTGAAAATTAAAATTTTTTTTAAAAGGAGAGATTAGCCTTTGAAACGGTATACATAAACATTTTGTTCAAATTTACATGATATTAGTTTTGATGGGGTAACTTGGAAAACATGATTTTTTTCTTATTTTTTCAAATTCGGTCATTTTTAATTACAAAATTTAATTATGAACTATAAAGCAAGTGGTGAAATTCTGAAAGTGAATTTACTTGGGAAGAGATTCATATAATCAAATCGGACAAAACCTACCGTAGTTATTATTTAAAGAGGAGTCACAATATTATGTTGTCTTATCAAATGAACTTTAAGTTAAAAAATTTTCAACATTTTTGATGGATCTTGAGTGTTTAGTGAAAAATATGTCCTTTATTCCTTGGACCAACCATATTAGACGACTTCTCCGGTAAATAAATAATTAAGATCAATGAAATATTTTGAATATTTTTAATTTAAATTTCAAAGATTAGCGAAGCGATATGACAAAAAACTGAGTAAACCTAATGCCTCGTTACTTCGCAAAGAAGCTCCGCAGTGTCAGCTATTTAAAATTCATAGCTATCAATTGGCGATGAGAAAAAAAAATAACTTATGCAATATTGATTCACCTAGTACTATCAAAAGTAGATTCTGGTACTAGACCGAAATGGAAGTGATTAACTTGATTGTTTGAAATTACCAACATGGGGCAGTTGTATGAAGATTATAATACGATGTTGCCAAACTTGAGAATTCCGTGAAGACAATGCAACCAAAAGTGATAGTGATATTGCGAACAATAAATCGTTGTCTAACAACAAGAGCACTATGAAATAAGTCGTCACATACTTGTGCTCAGGAAATAACTTTGTTGAAATGCCTTTATTGTCATGCAGCTAACTATCATATTAATAATTGCAAAACATTTGGGTCACTAGATATTACACAGAGGTATAATTTTGTAAAATCAAATGCTCTTTGGCTAAATTGTCTTAAAAAAGGTCACTCAGTAACAGTTCTCGTTGTCGTTGTTGAGCCTCCATCTACAACCAAGAATACGGTGTTAAATGCTTATTCTACGAATGCAAATTCTAACAATAATATGATGTTGCTCGCTACTGCCGTTGTAAAGGACAAATGTGGAACTCTATAAAATGCTCGCGCAATGCTAGGCTCTGGATCCCAAATCAACATTTAAACTGAAGAATTCGATATCAACCAGATATTCATATTATTGGCATGAGTGCTAATATAAATCAAGACATTTCTACCGTCGTCAAATCGAGAATAAATGATCATGAATTCGTTGCTGATTTCCATATTATGAATGACATCAACTTCAACTTTTTAACCTAATATTGATATATCTACACATAACCGGAAATTACCTGGTAATATTGTTCTTGTCTATTCACAGTTTCACAAGCGACAAAAGGTCGATATATGTCGGGTAAATCTATACCATTATGTATTAAAAAAACTCTTCTCGGATAGGTTGTTTCAGGACGATTTGTACCGATAAATCAACAAACGCAAAGGCTTGTTATACAGTTCAGGAAGAAATATTTGATAGTATTGAACGCAACTCAAGGAAATTTTGGCAAATTGACAATTTACCAAATTGCAAAAAAGGACTTATCAAAAGAACATCAGACTTATGTAAATCATTTTAACCCTCTATAACACATAATATACTACAGACAACATACCGGTTTTTTCTCAAATGTTGCCAAAGTATGAGTTTCTGTCAGCCATTAGGTTATGTAAACTATTGTATAGATCCTGTTCTTTAAATAATGAGAAAAAAGAAATAGCTGATTGCTTCTTCTTGTTTTTAATTTCGCGATCTAATTAGAGTTTTTAAAAATTTCCATAAATACGATTGCGATAAAAATAAATATTTTATGAAAAATAGTTTCGCGGTCGCTTTCTCATATACATAGTGAAAGTCTGGAAGGTAAGTATTTAAAGATCAGTTATTACTCCAGTATTTCGAATATGTTTAGTTATTTGAGAACTTATAGGAAGGTTGTTAGAGTTTGTATTTTTTAGGATACATTATGTGAAAAGGGAATATATTTCTTACAAAATATTTTGATATTTTGTTTTAGAATGGCTCGTCGATACAAATTTAGTGACGACGAGAAGGAAAATATTTTTAAAGCATGGGAAGATAGTGAAGATGGAATGGACTTTGATATTAACAGTTTAAATGATCAAGATGTTGGCGAACTTATTCTTTAGAAAAAAAAGTTATCTTTCGGTACTAAATAACTCTGAAGATGACGGTGAACCGACTAAAACAAGAAAATTGCAGTGAAAATGAGGAATATTGAGCTCAGTGAAGAGGCCTCAACGGACGGAGAAAAAATGCAATGCAAGTATCCTAACTGTGCTAGATTCACCCATATTGTGTGTGAAAAATGCGGTGTAGCTTTATGCTACACAAAAACAGAAAATTGGTTTAAGAATTTTCACATATCCTAAGTCATATTAAACAAATATGAAATAAAATAAAAATGAATTATTATGCATTTTTAAGTTAAGTTTTTTATAGCGTTGTTATTTTTTGTCGTTTTAGCGTAGTGTTGCCTATAGGCTACAATCCCAATGTTTTTAAATTTCTATTTATTAAAAAAAATTTTAAACTTTATAAAATGCGTATTTTATTTAATTTGTTTATCTATACAAATTTAATAAAAATTTTAAATTTGGAGCTATTGAGTTATAGAGGGTTAAAAATAATGTAATTTGTTGCCAAATGGTCGTTTTCAACTACGGCTTCCCTTTAAAATCGATCCTTTTCAATTTGGCTCTTCCCTTGAAGTCGATTTTTAGGTCTTATAATTAGAGGTATATAAAATGTATAAGGATTTCATGCATGAATAAAAAATTCTACTTGATTCGCACCATGTTATTCTTCACCAAGTTGTTTTAAGTTGTTTTGCGGTGCATCAGCAAAAGCTTCGTCTCAGTTGTCGGTAGTAGTAGTTGACTCTACTATTCAACCGGATTTGTTATAATATCGCTTAAGGAAGTACGCTATTACTGCGGGTATCTATGAAATGTATCGACAAGTGATGATTCATAAAGAAGATAGGAAATACCAACTAATGGAACATCGTCAGCATATTTTTTTGGCAATTCGTTGCTTACATGAAATCACTGAAAAATATGAAAATGTATTTCCAGCAAGCGCAAGAGTGCTAAAGGAATAGTTTTACGTCGACGACATGATGTCAGGTGGAGAAAAATTAGAATAGCTAAAAACTATTCGCACGCAGGTAACACGTGTCCTAAATAGTTTTCGAATCACAAATTTTGCAGGCAGAGTTCTCTGAGTAAAAAATGTTTAGGTTTTAACCACGGCGAAGACAAGACCGAAATTTTAAAATTTCAATTGCCAAACAATTTACAACCCTTAAGTCAAAAAACGCAACATATTGTTGACAGTTGCACGCCTCGTCGATCCATTGGAACTTGTATGTCCCATAATAGCTAAATTAAAAAAAAATTTTCAAGAATTGTGGATAAATAAATTAGATTAGAATGAATCTATACCACAAAGTTTGAACACATAATGGAATTGTTGCAGAAAATATCCAGAAAAAGGTTTCACATATTCTATATCTATATGTTGATAAGCAAATGATACATTCACATCTGTTCGCAGTAAAATCAAAAGTTGCATATATGAAAAGAGTTTTATTGGCGCGTCTCGAATTGTGTGCTGTAAACTTACTTGCCAAAGTATGAAGTAATATTCGAGCTCTTCTTTTACCTTATGTTTCCGAAGCGGTATTTTGGACAGATTCATAGATTGTTCTACATTGGTTAAAAATGTATGCGTCGTTGTTTAACGCAAAAATACAAGAATGGAATACTACCGTAGAATGGCGTCACGTCCTTACCAAAATGAAGTCTGCAGACATTGTATCCAGAGGCTGTACTGTTACCGAATTATTCGCCTTTTTGAATTGAAGGCCGAGATTTCATAAAACATTTAGCATACATAAAGCATTTTTCATCGAATTTACTGTAATGGTCGTTTGGATTTTTAAATTATTTTATTTTTCATAAATTTATATTCTTTTGACAAAGCAGAGAAATGGTTTGTTACTTTAATATTTTTGTCGGTTCATAATTGGTTAAGTATCTACATATATATAATGTTTCTCACCACACTTACTTTAAAATGTATTAAATACCATTTAAAAAAGACCCATATAGAAAAAAAAACAGAAAAGTAAGATAGGGGTTGCCATAGTGCAGATAATTGGAAACTTCACAAGGTCGCAATATAATGGAATTTCGAAATTGGAAGTTTCAAGCTTAAATATTTACAGTTATTTTCGAAATAGCGGTTTTATTCCTATAGAAATAATAGAATGATCGAGAAGCGACTTAACGTGGGCGATCACACGATCTTGATAGATCTCTTTCTGTTTTTAAACTTCAAAGTGTTCACATCGTGAACATTAGAATTACTTTCATTTTCTAAAATGTGACAAATGTGACTATTCTTTGTGTTAACAGCGAAGTTGTTTTTGTTGGTGCGTTAGAGAATAAATAAAAATGAATTAAATAATTAAAATAAATAGAAATAAGATGAGAAGATATTCCAAGAGAACATGATTCAAAATTTATCATTAGTTAAAGTAAATCTGGAATCCCAAAATCCTAACCCTCCATATGGGTAGTACATTAGAAGAGCCTGAATTCACCTTTACCCAGAGAAGAAACTGAATGGTGATCACGTGCATCTTTTAATCATGAATTATTACGAATTCGGAGTAGTATCAACGTAATTTCTTTTATGGCATCATGGCTAAGTTCCGTTTATCTGCAGATATTAATTATTCATTCCTTTTAACGTTACTATTGTTAAAGTATCCTAATGTTTACTTATTTTTTTTATGAAAAGTGTTCTAAATTGTCATAAAAGTGAATTAAATTATGAAATTATGAAAATATTATAAATAGTTTTATGCATTATCCTCAATTAAACATAAATATTAAACAAATATTCTGAGTGCCACTGTTCACAACTTGATGTAAACAACAACAATTGCTTTGTTTCTTATTCTGTCTTACACTAGCCTGCGTGCGCAATAACTATTGTTCAACCGATCTTTATAGCGGAGGTTTTCAATTATTCTCTTCACACGTAACGTGTGTTCACACAAGACCGACTGAATTCTTAAGGGCTAGTTACTCAAGCGTAAGAACCGTAAAATCTTAACGTACGTAGCCTTAAAGCCTCAGTTACTCTGCCGTAACGTAATGTAATGTAATGTAACAGTAACGTCTACCGAATGTAAAAATTTAAGTGCAATTATGGAACGTAAAAACGTGTCATATGTTTTTATGTAAACAAAACAACAAAAGAAATAAACAAACAGAAATAAGGAAATATAAATTTCAAAAAATGAAAGATAAAATTTTAGATATGGATTTATACATAACAAAAACGATCAGCTGTTTCTTACTATTGCAGTAACATTCAGTTACGATCGAGTAACTGAGGCTTAAGCAATGCGATTGGTTATAGAAATGTAATGTAATGTAACCGGAACGTAAGAATCTGTAAAAATAGAATTTTCTTACATTTTTACGTGACATCTTTTTAGCAGCGCTAACAACATGTCAATATTAAAAACCACTAAAACTGAAAATTAAAATTATAACTAGAATTTAAATTTTGTGCGTATGTTATGTTTATCTGTATGTTTAATTCTCTTTAAATAAAACTTCATATTTTAAAAAACTAAATTATAATTTATTTTTTATTATTTTTTAAAAATTAAAATAAAAATAGACATTATATTCCAATTACATTATGTAGGTAGTGTTTATATATATTTTAAATTATAAAAGTATAGTTTGCCATGTTAAACTAATTAAGTATCAACAAGCGTTAGAAATACCTTTCCGTTTGCATTTTACCATTACTAGAGAAGAACTGTTTTATGAACATTCGTATAAATTCGGTTTCTGAAATACCTAACCTGTTACTCTAATATAAACGACTTCACTTGCTTGTATAAGTTGACGCGATTATAATCTATTTTCCATTTTTCGATCTTGAAAACATTTATTTGGTCATCGCTGTTACTATTGCTGATAATATTTATGCAGTTATTAATATTCTNCTGATAATATTTATGCAGTTATTAATATTCTCTTTCATTTTTTGTAAATCGAAGAAGAACGCTAACGGAATAAATGTAATTTTGCATTGTTCGAATGATAATCTCACAAGTGCGAATAATAATTTCTCTAGTTCGAATCACATCACACAAGATCTAATCGATATTCTCTTGACTTGAAATAATATGAATCATTAGAATATTCGAGATTATGAGAAGATGTCGTCTTTTTTTGTAATTATCATCATATGTAAGTTAAGCACATTTAGTTAGTATTCTGAGTTATTAGAAGCTATCCTCATCGGTAAGGAGTGCAAAATTTAATTGTAAACAAATGAAGTAAATCAATTGAAACTAAAACTAAATTTGGATAAGAAAATAAATATCACTTTTTATTAACAAATAAAAGAAATGATGTTTAAATTATATTAAATAAAAAGTGGGAATTAACTTATATTTATATGGAAAACGCAAACATACAATTTTGTTATTGTGTTTTCTACAATACAAACAAAATTGAGTATTTTTATTTCTGTGAAATAGAAATTGTCAGTCTTACAATAACATTACATAAAACTTTTAATAAATACCTTTAAATTAATATAAAATTGTTGAAATTAATCTAAAAACGTTATAGTGATAAAACTGAATTAACAGCTGATAACATTTGAATTAAAGAAAATGAAAAGACGCATATTAAATGTGAAAACGAAGTGTTTAAAATTAAAAAAATCATTTTAAAGAATTAAAATAAAGTCATAAAACTTAAGAAATTCAAACTCATAAACATGTGTTCTAAGTACATATCTCTATTTTTTTAGTTTTTACAATTTTTATGGCAATCAATATTAGTTTTTAAGTTTGTTTACTTAAAAACATATGACATGTTTTTACATTGTATAATTGCATTAACATTTTTACGTAAGTAGACGTTACTGTTACATTACGTTACATTCCATCACGTTCGAGTAACAGAGCCTCTAAGAACATTTGTGTAGTTATAGAAAAGCTAAAAACGGGACATATGACCGAAACTAACACATACAAGACTCACCTACTAATACATACATAACATTTTATAGTACTTTTAAGCAGTAGAGTTACAAAAATGCAGTAGAGTTGGTAAAATGACCAGACTTTCGTTACATTATTAATAGTGGTATAATGAACAGTCTTTTGATTATCAGACTTGATGGCGTCAAATATATTTTTGACAATATCTTCAAAAAAAATCGTTTAAGACAAATTTTAAAATATATCATGATTGTGTGCTGTAGTAAAAGTTTTTAAAGGTGTTCAAAATTTTAAAACCTTGGAATAAAAAAACATAACATTAATGAATTAAAATTAAAAAAGTTAAGATAAAAAATTGAATGGAACTAGAAATCGAATTGCAGGTGTATAAGTATAAGTATAAGGTGTATAAGTATAAGTGTTTGAAAATGTAAGTATCACTTTTGTGTGAATCAATTGATTAGTATTTAATGAATCTCTTTACTAACCCTTTGGAAAACTTAAGCTGATGATGGTTTCAAATAATGTGAAGGAAAAGTAAAGGAATGCGTCGGTCTTACCAGTGGCAAAAAATGACGACTAATGAATTCGAGTGTAAACCAGCTCTTGACAAAGTCGTTTGCTTTTAATATTTATTATGTTTTTAATATTTATAATTATGAATTAAAATTTTATTTAATAAAAACAAATTGCTTATAAAAATTTAAGTTTTTAAGTAAAAAGTATGAATCAATCTGGTAGTCAACTGTTACCCAAGTACACGTCAGTCGTGTTCGGTATATGCATCGAGTTAGACCAGTCAACTGTAACCAATTTTCTATTCAACTTTCGGTAGAGTGAACAGTACTATCTATCGTTGATAGAATGCGTGTGTTAGAAAGAGAAACGAAATCAGACGTACACGAATGTTTACATCAAGTTTTTCGTATTGCCCTTAACAAGTTGATGGGAACGCGTGTTGTGTTTAAACTTCACTTATGACAGTTAAATGACTAGTAATTTGACCGTCACTGTTTTAATAGGGACGAACACAATACAATGCAAAGAAATTTGTTCAGAGCAGTGATGAGTGTTGTTAAGATAAAGCAAAATTAAAAAAGTACCAATTGATATTTTATGTTGTTATTATATTTATTTTTATTTTTGTAATATTATGAAATATTAAATTTTTGGTTTAATTTGTATCAATATTTATGAAATTTAGTACAGTCGAATATTGTTCTATTCAAATTGTTTTTTGCGTGTTTTTTGTTTTTTATTAAATTGCGAATCAATATCTCAATTTTGAATAGTAATAATAAAATATATTCTTATTATTCTTTACGAACATTAGAATCATAAGAGTATATATTTAAAAGTTTTAAAGATTAAAAAGATTTACGTATAAATAGGAAAGCACCAAAAAGGAGATTCACGTTACATTGCCACTCAAAATACATGCTATTTATTTATTTTGTTTCAAAGTTTTTTTATACACATTACAGTCATAATGATAACAATAATAATTAAAAAATCATTTTTAAAATCATTTTAAAGGTAAATATATACTTTTAATATATATGAAAGTAACAAAAAGGGGAAACCGTACCATTTCGTCATCTAAAGTACATACATATTATTCATTTATTTTGTTAAAATTTTTTGTGAGTACAACAAAAACATAACAATATAAGAAATAAATACTATTTCTTATATAATACTTTTTTATTACTATTTTAATTAAAAATTTCATTATATGCGTGCAAAAATTTAACAGTTTTATATAAATAAATATGAATGTACCAAAAAGGGTATTTGTGCCGCAATGCAACTCTGCATACAATAGCCCCATCACTCACGTTAAAATGTCACGTAAAAACGTGAGAGAATTCTTTTTTATACAGATCATCCCGTTTTGCTAACGAGAGAGAACGTTTCGGTAAGCATTTACATTGCTATCCGTATGATAAAAAGAGAACGTTTTTTACGGTACGTTACGTTACGTATGGCTAACTGGCACTTTACTCAGACTCTTGCCTGCCTTGACTTGCCTTTTATATAGCGACGAAAACAGTGTGATGAATGTTCCTGTAGTTGAAAATGCGTTTTCTCGCCTTCTAGAGAATTCTAAAAATGTAAACGTGCTGTTCATTCATTCCTGCTTACTTGTTTGTTGTTTTTGTATTTTGTCTACATTTGTTCTTGCAGTGTTGTTGTTGCTTGTTGTTGTTGTTTGTTTACTTCCTTGTCCCTTTTTCGTTATACTGATGTTGTCGTTATGTTTTTGTTTATTTGTTAATCATATAAATAAGTCTGTTGTTTTTGTTTTTTTTTCATTTTCGTAGCACTGCCGCCCACTTAAGATGTCAAGATGTCCTCCACTAGCTCTATTATGGAATTCATTTAAACTTTTTTCATTTTGGAGGAAGGCATCACTATTAAGTTGGATGAGGTATTACCATCAGCGCTTTCCCAATGTCGATATAAGCATCATTGCACCATCTTTGCCAATATTTGGTCACTTCTTCAGACCAATCTTGGTTGGTTTCGATCTGCGTTAGTCGGATATCAATGATGGATTCCTTATTCTCGGCTCTCACGCAATATTTACACTCCAAATGGCAAGGTCGGGGTGAGAGCATCAGCATTCCCATGTTTTATGCCAACTTCGGTGTTCAATGCCGAAGTCATAGGTCTGGAGGCCTACGTTACTGTCCTTCATGGTCCTTGAATTGCAGCAGCCATCTCAGTGCGGAATGCATAGTAAAAAATGTTGGCCATACAGGTACTTATGGTAATGTTTTATGCATTCCAGCACAACAATAGGGTAATACAATAGTTCCATTTACGCTTAGGCAGTGTACGACTATAGTAGCCTACGACTTTCTCTGTACCATTGACCACTTGGAAAACTACACCACCAATACAATATCTGCTGAAACCACTGTCCAAAATGAATTTTTGCCGTGGAACTGGATACGCCGAAACTGTTGTTGCACACAATAGGTCTTTTAGTGTCTAGAACGCCTTTTCCTTTTCACCCCATTGGTACACTTTTGATTCTTTGGTGAGATGAGCAAGCTTGCAACCACACCAGCAGAGTTAGACACAAAGCGTCTGTAGTATGTGCACAGTCCCAAAAAAAACTGAGTAATTCATGAAGATTCTGGGGACGAGGCCAGACCATTTACTGCTCGCATTTTATCTTCATCCGTGAATATGTCTTCTGGTGTAACAAGATGCGTCAAATATTTCACCTGTTTTTGAAAGAATGTCCAGCTATTGTTATTCGCTGCAGAACTTCTCTCAGGTTCTTGAGGTGTTCGTTGAAAGATCTGCCCATTACTATTATATCATCGAGGTACACCAGGTAAGTTTTCCAATGCAGTTAATTTAGTACACGGTCCATTAGCCATTCGAATGTGGCCGGAGCACTACAGAGTCCAAATGGCATGACTTTAAACTGCCACAAACCGCCGTTCGCGCTAAATGCAGTTTTCTCCTTGACCTTGTCTGCAATCTCCACCTGCCAATATCCGTAGATCCAATGTGGAGAACCACTCTATTCCGGCTAGCGTGTCGAGGGTGTTGTCAATTCTCGGTAGCAGGAAAATGTTCCTCTAAGTGACATCATTCTATGCATAATCTTGTACTGCCATCTTTCTTTTCGACCAAGACTACAGGTGAGCTATACCGTCCCAATGATGGTTTACTTACACAGCGTTCCTTTTCATTTCAACTAGCTCCTTGAACCTTATTACGCCTTCGCAATTGGTATAATTTCTAGGTGCTGTTTTATCGATCTCGCTTCATCAGTATCAATTTCATGTTTGACCATGGCTGTTCTACCTTAACTTTTGTTTTTTGGGGCAGAAGCGCAAGCGTTACCGCTTTAGCAGCTTTTGGGCTTTATTTCTCTCTGGAGCTGCTAGACCCTGCTACCTATTTCTCCACATTACATCTAATCCGTTGGTCCTTGGCTGATATTTCGGCAGGTTCCCGGCAATTGGCCCACCTCGAGTTTTCAGAGATGACTTTTTCCCTGGCCTGATAGATTTTACCACTCTCACGGAGGCTATTCTAGTTCGGTGGGATTTGACGAGAGCCTTTGATGAGAACATATCCGTCTGAATTTCTACTGGTTTTTAAATCTCCCCTCCACACGCGCCCATATATTAACGATTCACTCTGAGGTGGTAATTTTTGTTGTTCAGCAGTTTGTTCTGGCGAGCACCTGATGTTTGTATCCACGTAAAAGGGTATCTCCATATTTCGCCAACTCATTATCTGTTGCCCATATTCAAATTGATGCCATGACCTATCATAAAATCGAACCAATTATAACCTCGTCCACAATATCGAGAATAAAGACGTTATCTTACATAATATGTTGGCTATAGTCACCTTCGCCTCTGTTTTTCCGTCGACGGGTGGCAGACTCTCCAGTAGCTGTCCGTAGTCTTACATTACTAAGTATTCTCCTTCACTACATCTGGTCTGATAGACTGTGTCGTACCGGTGTCTATAGTAAAGGTATGTTGTCTGCCATTCATGTACCCCCACCGCCCGTAAGGTTGTTGTTGTTTCGCTGCATCACTGATATGGAGATTGTGAGGCCCATTTTTAGTGGTGGTACTCGCCCCTCAGTGCTATCTTGGCTTAGTTTAACGGGGACTCTTGTGAAGATGGTTGGTAGTTCGCCAGTTTATTATTATTTGCTGGTGAGGCGGATCTTGATCTTTTACGTGGCGCTTTACCGTTTCTTTGGAAATTACCATCCTTTTCACAATTAAATTATTTAAGTTTGGTCTTCGGTCCATTTTCCTCCAAAACTTCATTCATTTCTTTAAATTTATTTAAAAGTCATTCCTCTTCCTCTATGACTTTTATTTTTCGCATTTTGCTTAGAAATCATGTGAGCAGTGTACCGGGCTGGTCCAAAGGCTACGGTCTCTGCAAAGATTCTTCTGTGTGAAACATACCGCTAGTTTGATGTCTGGGACACGTATGTCATTAACAAACGGCTCTATTTTAAAGTTGTCTACCAACGGGTGGTTTTCCTCTGGATAGGTGAGCTGCACTAATCTCTCGACCTCCATTTCGAAGGCTTGAAGTGACTCAAGTCTTTTAAGCTCGGCGATTTAACTCCATGCGGTACAGTTCTCTTTTGTGCTCGTCACCGAATTTACACTGTAACGCCACCATTAAGTCGCTGTAGTTGCTTCTGCAGCTGGCTGGCATTTTTTATAGAATCTTGGCTGCAACATCATTTAACGCCAAAATTAGTTTCAAAACCTTTTCTTCATTATCCCACCTATTTATGCTGGCCACTGCCTCGAATTGGAATTTAAATACGGGTAGCGGTGAGCTACCATAAAAGCAATGAGTGTTCTTCCTGCCAGCATCTTCTGATATGATTCTCACTGGTTCCGGTCGATGATTCTTGACCGTTGTCACCTCAAGTTTCCTTTCGATTTTTGCCAATCATTTTTGCTCCCCATTCTCCATTTTTGCCATACCTGTAGCTTGCAGCTTTTGATTTTCAGCTCTAGAAGCTTCTTGTGCATCAACAAATGGTTTTCTTCTTACATTTTTCGCTTTTCGGCTCTAGAAGCTTCTTGAATGTCGGCAAATAGCTTTTACATTTGTTCCGTTATAGCGGCTAGGAACGAATTTATGTCCATACCAATTGGAGTTGCAAAGGCCTGTAACTCACGTTTCGCCTCGTCTTTGAACTCGTAAGAAACGATTTCGATGCCCTGATGCTAAGTTTCCTCCCTTAGCCGCTTCTGGAGTTCATTCTTAGTGCCCGTTGTTGGAGGTCTAATTTACCCACCTCTCGTTTAAGCCGTTCCACTCTTAGTTCGGAGAGTTTCATTTAATTTTTTTTTATAACAATTTTTTTTTATTTTTATTTATTTTTACTTTTAGATTTTGTAATCCCACCTCTGACACAAATTGTTACGTTTTTGCTTTTTAAAAACGTACGAAATATTACCTCGTAGATTGCAATAAAAAATATAAATAAATTTGTGTTCAGTTTTAATTAAATTCTTTTATATTCGCATAATTATGTGTGCCACTGTTCACAACTTAATGTAAACAACAACAATTGCATTGTTTCTTATTCGCTTTACACTCGTTCGCTTACACAATAACAATTGTTCAACCGATCATTATAGCAATTATTACCTTCACACACAACGCGTCTTCACACAAGAGTGACTGAATTCTTACTGTGACTCTTGCCTGCTTTGCGGTGCCTTTTATATAGCGGCGTAAACAGTCTGATGAATATTCTTGAAAACGAAAATTCGTGTCTTCGTCTTCTTGAGAATTCCAAAAATTTAAACATGCTGTTTACATTTATTCTTGCTTACTAGCTTGTTGTTTGTATATTTTGTTTACGTTTATCATTGCAATGCTGTGGTTGCTTGTTGGTTTACTTGGTTATCCCTTTTTCGTTATAGTGATGTTGATGGTATATTTTTATTTATTTGTTAATCATGTAAACAAGTCCGCTGTTTTGGATTTTGTAGGTTTTGTTTATCATTTTAATGTTAAATGTTGTTACACCATTTCCATTTTCGTAACAATATTGTTACGTTTTTACTTTGTAAAAACGTTTGAAATATGAGCTCGTAGATTGCAACTAAAAATAAAAATAAATTTGTGTTTAATTTCGATAAAATCCTTTATTTATCGCACAATTTTGTGTGCCACTGTTCACAACTGATTCTAACAACAACAATTGATTTATTCGTTATTCCCTTGTGTATGCCCTTTGCGATAAACAATAGCAATTACTACACAATTGTTCTATAGATATTTGTAACGGAGATCTTCAAACCACAATTTGTTTACTTCACACGCAACGCGTCTTCACACAAGACTGACTGAACTTCTGCTCTGACTTTCAATGCTTTGCTTTGGCTTTTATATAGCGACGTAAATAGTCTACTGAATGTTCTCGTAGGCGAAGTTTCTGGTCTTCGCCTTCACGAGAATTCTATGAGTGTAAACAACGTGTTTACAATCATACATGTTTACTTGCTTGTTGTTAGTGTAGGTTGTTTACGTTTGTCCCTGCTGTTGTTGTTGTTTGTTGTTCACGTGCTTATTCCTTTTTTCGTTATACTGATGTTGTTGTTTTGTTTTTGTTTATTTTATTTTGTTCATAAATTTTGTTTATTCGTCTTCACGAGAATTCTATGAATGTAAACCACATGCTTTCTTTGTTGTTTTTGTATCTTGTTTACGTTCGTCCCTTGGTGTTTACTTGTTAATTCCCTTTTTTTCTTGTGACACTGATGTTGCTGTTTTATTTTTGTTTATTAGTTGATTAAGTAAACAAGTCCGTTGTTTTGTTTTTACAGCTTTTGTTTAACATTTTAATGTTTAACAATGTTACACCGTCTTCACTTTCGTAACAATATGTAAGTTAAGTAAATTTAGGCAGTGTTATGAGTTATGGCAAAAATTTAATTGTAAATAAATGAAGTAAATCAATTGAAACTAAAACTAAATTTAGATAAGAAAATAAATATCATTTTTTTATTAACAAATTAAAGAAATGGTGTTTAAATTATATTAAATAAAAGGTGAGAATTAACTTATATTTATATGGAAAACGCAAACAAGAACATTAAATTTTGTGTTTGTGTTTTCTACAAAACAAACAAGATTGAGTATTTTTATTTCTGCGAAATTGAAATTATCTGTCTTACAAAAAACATTACATAAAACTTTTAATAAATACCTTTAAATTGATATAAAATCGTTGAAATTAATCTAAAAACGTTATAGTGATAACACTGAATTAACAGCTGATAACAGCTGATGGTTTTAACCACCTGCCAGGATATTCTAGGGGTACAACAGACCTACGTCCCACTTTTTTAATGAAACTGGCAGAGAAGTTTCTATGAGGTCTCTCGTCAATACGGTCTGTGCAGCAGTGGCTCAGAGCATTTGTACTCAAGGGACAGTTTAACTTTATGATTTCCATGATTTCATAGTAGACTAGTTTTGTTTCAGTACAGACAGGTTAGTTTCTATGTATTTTGATTGAAGATCAGTAAAGTTCATGTGGAATTATTTGTTTGCCTCGGACTAATTTCATGCACAATTTTTTTCTATTTACAAGTGCACAATTTTTTTGTTACCTGTAATGCTCCCATCTCCAGACATCCACATTTAATTAAATGGAAGATTTTAAAGATCATAATTTGAGTTTCTAAGATTCCTTACCACCTTTATTCTATTATTTATCTAACGTAATCTGTGACCAGATGAGTTCTCCTCGGAAACTTCCTAATCCCTGATGTATTATGAATGTTACTGGAGGAGAGGATTATATGCAGTACCCCACTTTTATTTATTTTAGCATCTCTTAAATATACCTCTCACTTGACCCACGACCAAATTTCTACCATTTCTTGAAATACTTGATTAACCGCGCCTGTCAAGGATTCTCCTCTATCACTTCTAGGAAGACATCTGCTAGGACACCTTTAATTTTACCATGTGCTGTCAAGATAGAAGCACTCAACTACCACCATCTCTATATTGTCTTTTAGTATTTCGACTAAATTCTTTCTAACCAAGACCAGTGAATATATTTAATGTGGCAATTTTTATAAAAAAAAAATAAAATAGACTAAAATTCAAATGTGCTTGAATTCGTTTTGTAAATATATTCTACTCAACAGAAGTTTATGCGTACATATGTTTTTTCGCATATATGGTGTACATATGTATGTATTATGTATATGCTAAAATAAAAAAGTAAAGAGTATAAATATTTAATTTTATAAAAATAACATTTGAAAGAATACGTATGTTATAATAAATTATCGTATTCGAGAAATGACGTCATGCAAAGTATCCAAGTTAAGGAAATAAATAAATGCAGTTAAGTTTTATAATATAAGAAGAGATTTAGCTAAATTAAGTGATATTGCCTTAAAGTTATTATACTTACTAAACAAACGGTATCACTACTCAACAAAGTAGAATATAAGAGAGAGATTGTAAAAATTTAATGTACGGAAATGGCACAAACTAATTAACCGTAAATCAAACTAGGTTTTCTGCTTTCCTTAGATAATGTTCTAAAATATTTTACTAAGTAGAGTTCAAGTTAACCAAAATGAACTAAAAAAAGTACGTTTTAATTATAAAAAATTAAATGAATTGGAAATAATTCTATTGCCAAACATATTTTCAGCAAATCCGGTGTATTAAGTTTGTTCGCAGTGAATTTAGGTTGTTTTATGCATATATCAGAATATTTTATGAGTCAGAAAGAAAATGTAATCAATGTAGGGTGAAATATGTGGGAATATCTTCTACTTTCGTCTACAGTCTCTTTCATTTCCATTTTTGAGAGTTTATTTCATTTTGACTCATTCATCCGTTAAAAATTGAATTGATTTTTTTTGAGCATGAATTTTAGTAATATATTTGTTGTAAAAAGTGAAATTGTTCTTCAGCATCACTGATGTTTTAATAAAAATACTAACATTCTGATATAAAATTTACATGCGCATGATGTGTATGAAATAACACTTCAGTTTCACATGCATTAAGCCTAACTTGAAATTATTTTCCTGCAATTAGTTCACACTAAACATGTATTGATTTAAAGTCCCTATTTTATGGGATCAATGGGGTTTCTGTAGTTAACCTAATTAAATTAAGTAATTAATGTGTATTTTTTAACCTTTGGATATCAGCCAATAAAAATGTTTCATTTCTATAACTTGGCGTAAACAAAATATTATTGTATATACCGTATACGGTGATGTGAATACGAATAAAGAACCAAATGTGATGCCATATACTGGCGCGTTTTGAGTTTCGTTAATTACGTTTACTCAATTGTCATTTTTCCATTTTAATAAGCGGCAGCTTAATGTTCTAATGTATATTGAAATTTTTGATATATCATGAGACATCAGTGAAGTTTCTCGGAATTCCATTTTTGGTTCTTTAATTTTTTTTATTCTCTATGAAGTTTCAGCTTTTAACACCTATCGAGATGTATATGCAGAAGTATATATGCATTATTATGCAGAAGTATATATGTACATACATACATATGTATGGAGTTTTTGGCATGCTAAAAGTATATATCTAATACAGAATAGGACTCATAATACTAATCCTGGTTGTTTTTCCTCTTTCTTCCTAAATCGCAAATTAGATGTCATTCAAATAGTTTTGTAATATCTCTGGTATTCTTTTTAAAAAATTTACTTTTGTTTGTGTATTACACCTTTATGCCACACCTTAACAAATGCTTCCAAAATTTCATGGAGAGAACTCAATAAAGTTTTTTTGTATTTTTTGTCACAACCAGTTAATAATTGCATTTAACAGAAGAGTTTTTTAATCTGTTGGCAGATCCCATGCGGGTGTTGAAAAATGTTTTCCTATAGTGAATTTTGGTAAACCGAGTTGAGAAATAAAATGTAAAATTAGTTTTTCAATTGCTTACTGTTAATTACATAATTTATGAATGTAAACAACCACATATGTTGTGAAATGTTTGTTCCAACAGAAGATATGTTAAGTAGATTTAATACAAAAACCAAATGAGGATACAAACAATTGGCCAATTCATACAACTTTGTATTGTGTATATTGCATTTATATTGTATTCGCATCTGAACGCTCAATGTTATGCTGTATTGTGTATTACGGAGAAAATGTAAATATAATATGGATATACAATAGAACTGATATGTCAATTGTTGACTTAAATTACATATAAAATATTTTGTATTTTTATTTTTTATTTTAGACAAATAAAACTGCTTTTTAATATTTTGACAGTTTACCCAATTTACCCGAAGAAAATGTATTTGTAAAATGCCGTAAAATGAAAAAGACAAATAACACAAATTACCCTCTCAAAATCGCTCTCCTTTACCTGATTTTCATTACAAAAACGCTTTCTGGTAGAATTGGGAAACCGCGGCAACATACAAATCGAACACAGCTAATATTAGCTTCGCATAATTTATGGTGCTCTAAAGCACGGATTACCATTTCATATTACAATTGTACAGAAAGAATTCACACACTGCTGCGATCTGTATAAACAGAATTCTCTCACGTTTTTACATGACATTTGAACATGAGTGATGGGGCTATTATATGCAGAGTTGCATTGCGGCACCAATGCCCTCTTTAGTATATTCATGTTTATTTATATAAAACATTTAAATTGTTGTATGCGTATAATGAAATTTTAATTTTTAATTAAAATAATAAAAAAATAATTTTATAAGAAATAATACTTATTGTTATGTTTTTTTGTGCTCACAAAACAATTTTAACAAAATAATAAATAATATGTATATATTTTTAGTGACGAAGTGGTACGAATTCTGATTTTTACTTTCATATATATTAATCGTAATCGTTTAAAATTTTACATAAAATGATTTTCTTTAATTATTATTGTTATTATATGATGTAATGTGTATAAACAAAAACTTTGAAACAAAATAATAAATAATATGTATTTGAAGTGGCAAAGTAACCAAATGCCCTTCTCTTGGTACTTTTCTATTTATACATAAATCTTTTTAATCTTTAAAATTTTTAAATACATATTCCCATGATTCCAATGTTCATAATTATTTTTTTTATTTTTATTATTACTTTTCTAACTAGAGATATTGATTTGCATTCTGTTTGATTTCTGTTTCTTTTTTTGTTTACATTCTTCGTTGACATATGCCCCGTTTCTACGTTTCTATAACTACACAAACGTTTTTAAGGCTACGTACGGCACGATTTTACGTTTCTTACGCTTGACTGAC